>DWDU01001901.1:0-13675 GCA_018245575.1 Jemadia suekentonmiller
CGTCATTTGTATCTATCTATCTTTGTTGATAAAATGTAGATATTTTTATTATTATTACATTTTAAAGTTTAAATATGAACCACATGCAAAATATAGGTAAATAGCCAAACAATCTGTAACTACGAACCATACGTCAAGAACTAATAGACGAAAAAAACAAAAAAATAAGCAAAAATAAGTCAGTCAGCCATAGTATGTATGGACTTAATTAATCTACCAATGTAAAGGTAACACCTTGAATTAGGTATCAAGTATTATTGTACCTGTATACACTAACCTCGTCCTGTACTACTACACTTACTAAGTTCTATAATGACAGGTGTATCATTAAATGTAGGTGTACTACATTGACAACGATATAATAATTTGCCTTAATGAAACGTTGGAAACATCAAGTCTCTTAATTAACAGGGAGCACTGAGATATGGATGAAAAACTCTAAGATATTATGTACAATCACTTCAAGGTTTCTTTCGATATAGAACGTCAAATATGACTGTAACATACCCGATAACTAGTTAAGAAACATTAAATACAGTTGTGATAAGTATAAATGTAATATTACCGATTGAGCTGTGTTGCTACCACAACTTGAGTTCAATATACTTGTATTGTATTGTATAATAAAAAGAAATTTACTAGCTTCATTGGTACTGTCGCTAAAGTTATGGTTCATTAGTAATGTTAACGTGAAACTATTACATAAACGTTCATTTAATGGATATTCGCGATAAGTTTTTTTATATTTAACGTGAACCCACGACTAGCGTAGAAATATGGTAATATTACTAGCCACTTGCACGGATCGTGGTCACGTCGGAACTGTGGTTGCGAGGAGACACTTGTAATATGTACTTTGATTTAACTTATACACCAATGTATGTACATTGGTCAATCTAACTTTGGTCTTTGTCATTTTAATGTTGGGTATTACGGCACGACCTGGGCATCAATTTAATTAAAATAAACTAATAAACTTTAAAATAATTGTGTATCCATATATACGTACGTGTATATTTAAACAATATTCGATCTTCCTATGTTTCTATATTTTGTTAAAAGTAGAATTAATTCCGCCTCCTGAAAGCAATAAATAAAGTTAGACAGCATAAACCTATTAGAAACTAAGAATAGGTAAACATCGGCAATCGCATTACACTTGTGTTTACTTAAAGTCAAATTAAATCCCGCAAAGCATTTAAACAACACGATGGATTGTTGATTTCCTATCAAACATAAAATAAAAAATCTTTAAGCTATTTGAAGTCAGTAATAAATTACAGGTACGTAGGTAACGTTGTGTAAAATAAACAGAGATTTTATAATACATGACAAATTTTATATATTTACTGGAATAAACAGTATTTAAATTGAAAGCGTACAGTAAAAGAGAAACCAGAACACACTCACTATTACATCGTTATCCTAATAACTGTACTATTCCGATTAGTCGTATTAGCAAGAGATCATTAAAATTTGGTAGATATACAAGTATGTAGTTACTACGTTAGGATGGTGTCAAGATCTCATCGCACCGTGAACTAATTCACGAACTGTTTACAATGCTCGTCTTTCAAACGGTCTAGTCGTCTGTTCGGAGTGGGTTGTAAATCAAGGGATTTACTGCCTCGCACAATGGTCATTTAGGAAAGTTTATTTTAATGTTATCTGCGACTTCTGTGAGTTTCGCGTCGTCGAGAACGCGCGGTATTTGGCACAGGAAACGGACAATGTCCCCATGAACAGTCTCGACGCTGTTGATTGAATAGCTTATTGCTCTGTTCAGGTAAAGAATGTTCGTTCGCTTTTAATTGTTGTGAGTCGCCGGAAGTGAAAAACTTAAGGGTTTTCGATGATTCTTTCTCCGTCTCATTATAACATGTGTCGGAAATATCTACGGCTGTCTTACTAGGTCCAACTGTTATTACTATTTAAAAATCTTTTAAAGTATTATTTCTAGAAAATTTCTTAAGGAATGTACAGAAATTCCACGATGAACGTCTCTGATACAACATATACTTCGACAAGTATTTTAAGAAATACTAAAAAATTAAACAATTCACGACAACATTAAATTTCTAGACGACTTTACGAAATTACTAGTCAAAATACGACTTATACATATACATACCTACCTACATATCTATGTACGTATCATTGGGAAGTTTAGTGTTATTACCTTGATAATTTAAAACGATAACATTACAAAATAAACAACATTTGCATATGTTGCCTTATGTTTTTGAGGCAAAATTATATTAATGATCAGTAACATAACATCACGCCTGTAATGACTGAATCATCACTGAAGCATATTGTAATAGGTGGTGAGCCTATTGTCACACACCGGGCATATATATAAACTCCGAGCCACTACTAGAAATTTTAAGTAAGAAAAATCCAAAAATACATGACCCGGTATAGAGGTCGGGAACTGTCAATCGGCAGACGCGCTCGCAACTGCTCGCCCACTGAGGCACTCAAAATTATTTGATTATAATATTTCTATATTGATCTAAACAACCAGCAAGTACTAAAATATGATAAAAAATTATAATTATGATAAAAATATACTCAAAACAAAAGCACAGTGACTTTTAAGTCGTCAACGAGAGCAACACGCGTGCCTGGTGTTAGATAGAACTTAGAATTCTATTTGGAATACTAAAACTATACAAATGTTTATAGATTGCAATGAAAGATTTAGCATTGAGTAGCTAACATTGCATTCCTGCTGCTCTCTAACATACAGAGTGAAAATATACTACTATTTTGTGTGGCTATATTTAAAAAGTGATAAGTTCGGACGGTACTGTACCATGATATGTTGCGACCGTTTATCATGTATGGCAATAGACTCGCCACTTATTCCATAGTGGGACGTAAACGTAACTGGTGAATCGTGGGTGTTTGCTACACTCCTCTGCCTATCCTTTTAAAGAAACCCAGTCGTGATGATATGTTATGTTTAGATTAATATTAAAGTAGTAAATATGGTTTTACATCCATCACCTTGTATCTTTTTACACCTATATTACAATTTATCACATAATAAAATTTTATAATCTATAAAACAGATGTACATAAAGTAATAATTTTCCACTTTACGTAACGTAACGTTATGCCTGTATTCCCTGAAATGGTAGGCAAAGGAGTGCAGTAAATTCTAACGTTTATCCAATTACGTTTACATCCCACCATGGAATTAGTAGTGAGTCTATTGCCATAAATCGGGCACACACTTAGACTCCGACCCACTATTATGCCCGACCGGGATTGAACCTCAAGACTTCTCGTTTAGCTGTCGCTTTTGTAACTGACACGACCAACGAGGCATTCACTGTAGTTTACGTCATTTGCGTTACAATACTTTATCTTTAATTTTTTTCACAAAGTAGCGTCAATGTTGGTGTGATATGAGGAACTCAAGAGTTAACTCCCTGTTGTTTTTGCTTGTTTACGCCGCGTTAACAGACGTGCCGAATGTTTGTTTTAAATTCAATAAACTCTTTGAAGTTTTTACACCTGGCTCGATCGCTCGCATCTTGCAACTGATTTATTCGTTTCAATTTCTACCAATGATAGCTGATTGCAAATCAAATTCACTCATTCAAATTCTACGTGAGATGTGCAGACTACCTGATCAATTTAAATTGTATTGAATTTATTTCTATTCCAAGGTTCTCGAGTTACTGTAAATCTTTTTCATTTTTTGGCAATACTCAAGTTCTTGTAGATGAATAAAGAAGTACTGAAGAAAAGTTATATTTTATATCGAGAGAGTTTTACTGTGCTTCGTTGGGTTCCATCGTAAAAACACTATCACTCACACCTGGGACCAGTTTGGACCAGTACAGGTACCAATACCTCACCCGTTTAACATAAACCCCATCTCATCTTGACATTATATAACATGATAACATACGTAACCTGTAATCCCTGAAGAGGCAGGCAGGGGAATGTAGTAGGTACACTCCCACATTTCACCAATTGCTTTTACGTCCCTGTGTGATATAACTGGTGAGCCTATTCCCATATACCGGGAACATATCCAGATTTCGAGCCACTACTAGAAAATGTATGTTAGAAAAATCCACTAGCGCCCGAACCGAGAATTGAACTGAGAACCTCTTCTTCGGCAGTCGCGCTGGCAACGAACATGACCAAGGAAAACAAATACATGAGTTAGGCCGGTACGTATAAAATAAATTAGATTGTACGGTAGAGTATAAACACTCACGAAATATTTAACAGTAAAATCCCAATCCTACACTCGTGTTCAATGTCGGTCGTGGACGTAATGAGCGACAGCGGTCGCTTACCACTGCTCCAGCCTTTGAGGTACTGCAACACAAATAAACTATTAATGTCGCATGTAAAAACATTCTGACAAAGCATTTAATCGCGATATAGTTTTAGTTTTATAATTTGTGCCGATTTCTTGATAGCTAATTTATGTGTTAATTGTGATCTTTTTTATTGAAAGTATAAATAAACACAGTAAACAATAGTGATAATAGTAATTCGGATACTAGATTTTTTAACAGCGTACGGCAATAGGCTCACCCCCTACAACATAAGCCGTATGATGACCGGTAAAAATAGGAAGTACTACTCTCCTCTGTCTACCCCTTTGAAGCAATAAATACGTGACGTTACTATAGTTTTATCTAATAGATATGTGGTCATGTACTAACGTCATATAGTAATTTCCAATGGTGAGTTGATTGAACAGCTAATGCACTCTACATTTGTGGAATGACGGTAGGAAATTGATGTCTTTGTGCTTATTTATCGTTTCAACTGCACGTGGTCATATCCTTCACAACGTCTGCCGCGCTTATCTGATTGCGATGGAAATAAATGGTTTGGTAATAAATAATGTCAACTGATGTTCTCCTTGCGGTCAATTACGTAATTTTAAAGTTACGAGTATGAACATAAGGAAATGTATAAACTCAAGTGATAACATATTCGATAATAACAGTGACAAATAAATTATTGATAAATATTTTTTATCTTACGATAAAATATACTTTATTGCACACTGATATGTGTATAATACAGAAGAACAAATAATAAGAGAAAAAAGAATAATTACACAAAAATAGATATGGAAAATGGAGTGTGCAATAGGCGACCTTATCGCTTAAGTAGCGATATCTTCCAGGCAACTTAATTGCATAGTGAAAATTAGTTTTCTTTAATTGTATATTAGCACATATAAATCTGAGTGTAATAATTAATTGTATGTATTATGTTTACTTTGAGCGCAAATAAGTTTTATGATAGCTATAATTTTAAAAGACAATATACACCTATATATGTTTTGTATGCTATTTTTTGAATAATGTGACAGTTATCATACTAAATGTACTCAAGTTTCAATTATCTTTAGTGTTACTTCAGAACTCATGTAAATATTTCAGTGGTAACTCTTACAGGTATTTTATTTTAAGACTACTGCTCCCATTTTCTCACACAAGAAAAGTAATACGGATTCTCATGGGCGATTCGTGTATTAAAATACCTACAACGCACGATTCGTGTAACTCTATACTTATTTAATCTCACGCCAACCGTTTACTCAAGACAACAGTTCTAAATTTATTATTCTGCTTTACATAAGATGTCTTTGAAGTTGAGAAGAGAGAAGATTGTGAAATTAACTCTATAATTAGACAGTTAACAAATAAATAAATGATTAAACATGTAATAAAAATTTAAGTTTAGTATTGATTACTAGCGGACTCGGCAGCTCGGCACACGTTGTCTAGCCCAGACGTTACTGTGCTTTCAATTAGCGGGTCCAGCAAAAGTTTCTACGAGTTGTTTTAATTTCTTTTCAAAACTATGCAAATTTTTCGTAAGCTTTTATGATCATATGTTCTCATATGCACAATTTCCATAAAAAATCTTCGCAAAACATAGAAAGGAAACTTCCTGGTACCTGATGTAGTGCCAATTGTGAATCTAACTGATCCAGGGACCCACTCGAATACATACAAACAATTTCCTCAAAATCGATCCAGCCTATTTAAAAAAGTTCAATTTTTATTTGTGGCTCGCAGTATGAATTTGTGCCCGGTCTTTGGCAATAGGCTCACTCTCTATTCCATGTTGGACGCAAATGTAATTAGTGAAACGTGGAACGGCATTACACTCCTCTGCCTACTTCTTCGAGAGTTAAAGGCGTTATGTTACTTTACAATTTTGGGTAAAATTCATACCACAAATAATGATTAACAAGTAATAACCAAAATATGATTAATAAGTAATAATACTATATTGATGTTCATACCTCCTTAAATATATGATACTTTAAGTATATAGTACGTACATGTTATAGGAAAATAAATAATCATGTTTATTACTTACAATGAATTTTTACATTTTCATATATGTATGTATAGGTACATAACAATCTTAATATTTTCGTTATTTCCTATTTTATTAACAGAAAAACAGCATTATCCCCGCCAATAAATAATAATGAACGGTTTAATTAAAGCTTGGAAACAAAAACTGTATACTAAATTTGTTTTACTCGTTTCTTTTTTCAAGTTGTAATCATGACTGTTATGAAAATTAAAACTAATAATTTTAGTAGGTATGATGTATAAAAAAAAATTACGCCACAACCTGCCTTCAATTAAACGTAATACCTACGATTGATGGTCAGGTTTATATAAATAGGTAGAAAAAATTTCAAAACCACAAAAAGATAAGAAACACGTCAATAGCTAAATATATTTATATATATGACAATAGATAAAGTATAAAGTATGAATTAACATTTGAGTGTATGTAGGTATGTACATAAGCTGCATCTGCCGGCTTCAGTGACTCATATCCTCACGCTTATGTTATGTACCGACGCATTTATTTATGGATATGAATCTCATGTGACGCATTCAATTCAAAGAAATATATCCTATATAAATAATCATTTGCTTTCTTTAGTTATTACACAACTGCTTTTGAGTGTTAAATGAAAAAAAAGAATTTTAGATAAGTAGCCAATAGTTTTATATTGGATTATTTATTTTTTATGTAAAAATGATTCCAAGGGAGTAAATAACTACTGTAATATATACAACAATCAATGAGTAACGGATAGAATGAACGCTGATACAAACTGAAACTCAAAACAACTCGGCAACTATTCCTTTCAGCACTCATCCGCAAACTAACATACAAAAGTCAATAAGCAGTTCAAATATTTATATTTATAGTATTTTGTTCCGCTAACAATATTGTACATTTGTTATTTTCACAACTCGAACGATCGATACATCTGGAGCGTGTTTACACAATAAATTACTAATATTGTACAAACATTCGAATAATATTTTATTGCACTATAAAATCGAAAGATGTAGTGTATTGTGGCATCCCACAGCCACAGCTCGCCGCTTACGGTTCTCAAAACTAATAAACGTTCCACTGTAGCTACATACGCGGTATTTTTCGTGGCATTGAATGAGTTTTGAAACGGGTTTTTTTATACTATACTATATTTGTATCTATACTATGTTTGACTGTCTCGTTGGTCGTGCGCGAGTTCGAGGTTGATTAAGAGGTCCTGAGTTCAAGTAAAAAACCCGGGTTGGGTACTATTGGACTTTTCTAACTTAGACTTCTAGTAAAATTTCTAGTAGTTGGTCGGAGTCTGGGTATCTCGGTGTACGGCAATAAGCTCACCCTGTAGACGTAACACGAATACAGGTTGATGTTACGTTTTTTTTGTTACGTTTCTATTTCCATATTACGTAGATGAATACTAGGAATATTTATGTGAAACAGTAAACGTAAAACACAAATTTATCTGAGATATTCCAAATATTTAAGCACATATATTGAACCATCAATATTATAGACTATATTAGGCACGTAATATGATCTATAAATTGGGCGCATGAGCCAGCATTTGACGTAATAGCTGGCTGTGATCAAGTAGAAACTGGAACAACATTTGAATAAGAAAATACGGGTACAAAATGCAAATAATTTATTTCATCAACATTTATAGCCAAATCACAAATTTTTGTTCAAATTGAATTGTCTTTTTACGAACCAAAGCATCATTTAACAATGAAAGTCGATACAAGTTTCTTGTTGTTCATCAAAATTTAGATAAATCTTATATTCCGGTAAAGGAAAATGTATTAGAAGAGTATGATAAGCTGCTTCAAACTAGTGAACATATTCTTATACATTAATTGATAGCTATTTAATTCACAGTGCATTCATTCCCTAGACACAAATTTATAAGAATACACTACACGTCTTAAAAAATACTCTAATACACACAGTACAATCAAGGACATACACATTTTATTCATAACATGCTATAAGTTTTAGACAAAGATCGTCGCCAAAATTCCGAATTTCACTGTCATGCATATTTAAATATATTTAGCTTGAGAAATATCGTTTTATTCGAGGAATTTACTATAAAAAGGATTTACATGCCGAAGCGACTGAAAAAATATTAAGCAACTCTTTATAGATATTTGAAGCAAATAAATAGTTCTCTTAATACATCACATTTCAAAAAAAATATTTCCCAATTGAACTGTGAACAAATTGAAGTGAGTCGACAATCAAATATTATTCTATGTCACAAGAAAATATGTCAGCTATAAAAGGTTCGTACTCAAACTTTAAATGTCACTTGACATATAAAAGGTTGACGCAAAATAGTACGTTCCATCTTGTAAGACAATGTGGAAATTTGGTGTGCTCCCTTATGACTCTATTCTAATAGTTACAAAATATTTAAATTATGATAATTAATTACAAGATACAATCGGATGATACAAATAAACTGAAACTAGAACAAGTCCCGTAACAATTCGATACGAAATATTCAATTTGGGAAAATTGAAACGACTAACGCCATATTCATTCATGGAATCGTAAAGCCTATTCATGCTACAAAATGTATTTAATACTGTAATAAGATCCATTAGATTCGTGTTTCATTAAGGTGGGACCAACCATTTAAGTCTCCTTGCACATTAACATTTAAAAAGCACGCGTCAACTAAGCCCTCATATCTACTCGTATTTTTCATGATTTTTAACGGAAAAATGCTTGCACTCTCACGTTGTTTTGTTATAAAACAAGATACTGCCTTACTGTGTATTGCGCAGAACACTTGGCTATAATATATTAATTCACGTTCGTGCCACAGCGTAATGAAAGCTTTTTGTTGAAATTGTATAGAGATATTAAGAGGCATAAAAAAAGTGCTGGTTAATATTTTAAAGTTTAAATTCCGGTCAAGGATATTATTTGTTATCAGTGTGGATTGTGGTTGTAGACATTCGCCTCTATTGAAAATCAAAGGCAAAACCAATCACATTAGACAGATGACTCGTAAATGACAATCTGCACAATGGGCGGCTTCGGCTGACTAGACATGGGGCTCGTAATGTCCCTGATCATGGCTTCCATGGCGGCTTCCCATTCTAATTGACGCTTACCTCCGCTCAGCTTTGGCATTGTCACCTACAACAGGAAAAGGGAAATATCGTTCGATAAAACCAATTTAAAAGAAATTACAGAACTATACATATGTATAAAAGTAGAACTAATTTTTTGCTCTTATTTTCTAATTCTCCTAACGTTATAAGCATTTTTGATCCCGTCCTACAAATTCATTTATAATTTTATACGAATATAAACAATACATCATAATTATATTGACGAGTTACATATAAAGGATAATCAATAAATACGTAAATCTTATATAAGATGATATTCTTGTTGTTTATATTTTTGTGTGTTGTTTTTTCTGGTGAAGTGTTAAAAATCGTTATTTATTCGTCACATGTGCCACATTGTTTAATGATATAGACATTATCTATTTCTATTATAATATCGCTGTTACTTCACAATTATAATTGTAATACTCCCTTCGTCGTGATACTCCACTTCATTATTATTATTAATCGTATTACACAGTATTTTTTTGACGTTGCATTAATTGTTAAGCTGTGTGACAATATCCTTAGTCTATTTTCCAAATAAAACGGACTAACTGTAAAGGAATACATTTAAGTGTACTTAAATAATGGTGGAATTCGTTACAATATAATCGAATTGTTTATTGAATTTACTTAACGACCACTTAAAAGGAATAGTATCCGAGAAAAGTTCTATTGTTTCCAACCTTCCTTCTAAAAGCTATATTCCCTTTAAATTACGACAACAATGTAGCCGCCATTGTTCGTAGAATCTTAACTGTTGTATAGTTTCACATTTCTGATAAACGTTTGATATTTTTAGTTCGCAAGATCATTACATTGAAGTGAATTTAATTATGTTTTACACAAACACAGGAGGAAATGTACCAATTTGTTAAAAATGTTCACACGATTTACTATATTTTGAATCTCACACAATGTAGAGAAATGAACGGGATGTTTAAAATTAGCTTTCCTTAATCCGCACATTTAATCCTGTCCAGTAACAGAAGTGTAAAAAGGACCGCCTTATTTAGCAAATTATTAATTTTGAAGAAAGAAAATCTGTATATTCTTGTGCCCTTTCTATTCAAAAATAAAATATGACTTAATATTTAATATTTTATGTACAATATTTAACATTTTATGTTAACATACTAATCAACTCTTACACTATTCGTTAAAGTATTACGGCACGATAAATGTGGTTACATAGAAGAAAACAAGTAGGCTTATTAATCGTCCGCGGACTGAAATAGATTCATTTGTTTAAAGATGTCTGCTTTCAATCGATAAGTACAGACGTAGATGATTGTATGAGATTCAGTTTCTCAAAAGTGGCACTTCAGATACTTGTGATCTATTTTATCCGCGCCAGAAACAATCAGTTGTAACATATTTTATTCTACTAAACGTTATTTTTGAACCTTTAATGTTTTTTAAGTACAAAATAACATTATACGTACGCTCAACGCACCTGTAGTTCGAGTTTTAAAAGTATAACAAATAAAACAAGTAGACAACTTTCTTTCCAAACTATCGCATGACCGCGTGCATACCAATTGGGAGGGCGGCGAGTTTACGAAGAAGCCGAAACGATGTGGTTTACTCATAACATATTTACTCGTGTATTTTACTGCCGCTTTTAAATCGGTAAAAGCACATCGCAACAACATCTATCTAGCATTGACACGTTACGCTCTATTGGATATCCGCGAAGGCCATGGACTGACGTACTTTTGTATCAAATAAAGTTTTATGTCCGTTACATCGATGATTTATAAAAATACATTGCTCCGTTCACTTAGAGTTTATAAAATTTTATTATTTTACACACAATAATAACAATGTCCTTGACATATTAAGCTTAAAATATTCAAGGCAAACTAATTCGACCTTTTTCGTTCCTAATTATAGAATTCAGTGTTAACAAAAATAGAACACTGGAATGTTCTGAGAATGTACGATTTTAAATTGTTTTCAATACAAGAACCCAATTCTATAGCATGATAGAGTTGCGTATGATTGCACTAATACGAGCGATCAAGAAGAGATCACTTGAGAACGGCAAACACCAAGAACCGCTAAACTAATTTTATAGGATACTAAAAATGGAGGGGCGGCATGGAAAACTCGTTACCCTTGTTTTGACTGTACCCGTATAAACTTTCTATGTTATTCCACGGAAGAAATTAAATCCAAAAAAAACGTATTTTACGTCAGCGCTATATAAAACATTCCGTGTAACAGGATACTTGTAAAAAATGTACTTTTAAAACCAACAGTGTTACTGCAAAGTACGAACTGCAATTCATTTTAAGATCAAAGACACCTTTGATGCTCGTGAATTCGAATGAGCAGTCATCATCTTCAATCACCGTATGCGGCGTGTGTAGTCATTTGTTTATGATGTAAGGAGCAGCCTGTCGACACACCGCTGAAGCTCGCCGATTTATCGATTCAAGCTTTTGACTCACCGTTTGCGAACATCGAATCGTTAAATTGTAAAGATTTCTTTAACGAAAAAATTTTGGACTGTAGATACTAACTACACTTTTCTGACTACTTCTTGGGGAGTTACAGTCATGTGTCAGGATTTTTTTTTAATTTCTATCTTTTAGTATACACATTAAACGATATATTTACATAAATACATTTAATATAAATCACATCATAAACTTACAAATATACATAAAAATGCACGTGTTTTAGGCTACATATTCGTAACTACCATATTACCGCACTGCGGATGTGCAATAGTAAAAGCTTTACTTGTACGCCGACTAACCAAAGTGTGACCCAAAAACTATTTAATTTTACTATAAATCAAAGCGACCTAATCCAGAAACGCTTGATGTATCAATCAATGCATCAAATAAACATGTAGCAACATAAGTTTTGCCGTATGATCTTACCGTTTGTATCCGAGACTTAATTAAAGCGGGGTAATGTTTAAGCAAGTAATGATGTCGAAGCTACTTACTACGGTAAGTACCTTCCGTAGATCGTTATGTAGAGCAGACACGTCGACTCCTCGGCCGGCGTCGCCTAGCCGTCTCAGCGTGTCTGCCAGCGGGCCAGACAACGCGCGCAACTGTTGCCAAGATCTGGCGTATTGTCTCCGCACCAGTTCAATTATTGTGGACGTGAGCGCCAAGCCAATCAGAATGTAGAGCGTGCATAGCAACATGTATTTCGGCCTCTCTGTAAATAAAGTATAATGTGAATAAAATGTACTTACGATAACAAAAAAGTTAATGTACCTACAATTATATAAATAATTGAAAATGTAAAACCGAGTCAGTCATACAGTGGCATTACGTTCCATAATATAGTAAAATTATGAATGGTTTTATGCTATATATTATATGAAGCACAAGTGTCAAATTTCTGTAAATTATATAACGAGTTTTGTCGCAATAACATATACTGCATACTGGGATCGAGGATCAGACTGCTAATAAGTTGCAGATGTCAAAGACGATCCTATCTGCATTTTTTTAAACGCTACAAATAATGTACTCACTGGGCACCAGATCACCGAATCCAATAGTGGTCATTGTGATAAAACAAAAATAAAAGCCATCGTAGAAACTCCAATCGTCTTCCCACATTTTGAAAAGCCCCGCGCCCGCCGACAAGTACACGAACAGGAAACACACCGCCCACAGGGCGTACAGCGAACGTTGGCTTGCCGGGTTCGCTTCATACATTCGCGTACAACATTCTACAAAATAAATTGATTATACATACTAATATCCATCCCTAGCTGCGAGCTGCAATATGAAGGTATTGTGTTCGATTGTATCCGTAGTGGACACGTATGAATATGAAATGACATATTGGAAAGAAATAGTGAGTTCTTTAAAGTAAAATAGGACTCTTAATAGTTACTATGTAAATAGTATCTTAATTTTAAACGTTTTTTGGATTAATTGAATCAATAAGTACCATCTAAGGTCATGTATCTTTTTCGGGATGACTCGAATATATTCGGCACTACATACGTGACTAAAGCCGGTACTTGTTCAGACGTCTACATATGAGTAAATGTAGCTAAATATAACAAATTTCATTGTAAAATAATAAAAAGCTGATGTAGATTTTTTCTAATTTTTCTTTAACATATTTTGTGTACAATAAATAATAGTAATATAATTATTAGTTTCACGTACTTGGCATAGCAGGTAACTGTTTCGCTA
>DWDU01001902.1:0-13674 GCA_018245575.1 Jemadia suekentonmiller
AAATACTTGCGCTCATCACACAAATATTTATTCTGAGTGGGAATCGAACCCACGACCCCCGGCGCAACAGTCAGGTTAACTAATCGTTGCACCAACGGGCCATCTAATTTGCCATTTTTGCATGTAGAGTGAGCTATACGAAAACCAAACGAAATAATAAGATATTAAAGATATTTAGCAATATTTTTGAAAGAAAAGAGAATGAAAATAATGTTTAACTTAACTTTAAGAGATTAATAAATAATGTCTATTTTGTTAACCAATAATATCGCATTTATAAAAGTTATCTCGAGAACCAAGTCACAACAATTTAACTCGTTTGTCTGTATAAAATATAAAGCCTATTGAAAATATGTATTATTGCAAAGCCTATTGAAAACTCGTATTTTTTACGCGAACAGCTTCAATTTATACATATTTTCTAGTGTTATAATATTTTATATTAATGATTCACGTGAAATGCAGTATAGAATGCTACTGAAAACCGATCTAAAAATACTGGAAACTCCACTAATTTTATGCTTTAAGATTTCCGCGGTTGCTAGACGCTCATGTAAACCTCTTTACAATACCGAGAATATAATAACGAGTTTCCTAGAATTCCATTTGGCAGAATTTAGGAGAATCAACTTTGGTAATCGTTAAATTATTTACCCAGGGAAAAAGTTTTAGGTTGTCATAATGAGGGCTCCATTCAAGAAAGCTCGATATAAATAAGACGTTGTTAAAATTTCCTACCGATATTCTTTTTATTATATCGCGTTCACGAATACTTTTATTTTATTTCAAAAGCATGTGTGGAACAGTAGAAATATTTAATAAAAATAAATTTGTGCAATAGCAAATATGCGTTCTTGTGACGTGTAGGTACATATATGGCCCGGCAAATGGTCACTGCGAAAATCTAGTACAATGTAGTACAAAATTCTTCGAAGATTTGATCATCAATATCATTAGCTTGTCTAAGTCTACTGCTAGATAGAAGCGTCCTCTGAAGGGTTTGGCTATAAGCGTCCGAGGCATGCAGACGTGTCTAGATAGGCCGCGCGAAGCCGCAATCTGGTCGGGGGATGTATTCTTCCCAGTAACATCAATTCATACCATACTTTATTAATAAATTGAATGAATGCTACTTTGTAACTATTCGCAGGTACGATGTGTAACTGTGTATATTTTTCTGCAGTACAGACCGCCCACTTTTCCATAAAGGACTCATGTGCGAGCAAATAATATATGGCAACACACATGCGTATACACTATATGTATCTATATCTAACAACACTTGTTACGGAATGAAACGGAACATCTTCAGGTTCAGACCTAACAATGGTGAGTAGAAAATATTATATAGCAAAATATTTATCCATATGGTAAAAGAACTGTGACGAAAGTTTCGCCCGTTCCTTAATACACATACACAAAACCACAAACACACATGGCAAGTATGATATAACCACATTCATCAATAATTAATTAAACCAAACTTTAGTAATTGAACATCCATAGGAAATCTACGTGTCATAGGTCTGAATAATGATCTCATAACCGTGTAAAATGTGCCATTCTCGACAACAAAACCAAATATTTAAATAATGGTTAATTTTGCGATCCGCTTAAGGACATGTAGGTATTGTCTTCATCTCGCTACAACCAACTAATTTAGCTTTTCACATTACTTGTGGCGGAAACAAGTGAATGGAGTTTACGAACTTCTCCTCGATATTATTAACGTTCACAACCCTAAAGATTTTGGCTAATATGTACATATGTAGGTAATTATTTACACACAATGGGACAAGTTTTGCCTGAAATTTATTCATAGGTATATTTGATTAGAATAAATTTGTTTTAATGTAATATGTGAGTAAAATTTATTTTTTTGTAATTGATTTTATAATTTTCAAAACCCGTAACTTAGGTACTGGTTTATATCACTCACCGCTCAGATATAACGAATTGTCTTCATTATTATGTACAAAACTTATTATATTATGAAAGATACGAACAAAGTAATAAATAATTTTTAAAATATTAAGTTTTAAAGTCAAAATAAAGTCATAAAACTAATTTCAAAACCATTTGCGTAAAAACATCCATCTAGCGGTCACTTATAGAACCACTTATCGTATCCAAAGTTATCGAACGGTCGATTGTGTACTCAGAAACGCACTGGCAGATAAATGACACCTAACCTATCCATAACTTTAATGAACCAACAGCTATTGACAAGTTTACTCAAGACCCCAGAAACCGGGCATAAGTCAATTGAATTGGTAAAAAATACATTAAATAATAATAAAACATGTTATATTCCGTCGGTAAAAGTAATTAAGCAAAATAGTTCTTACTCAGTTTACAATCGATCAAATTATTCAGTAATTCCTAAATTATAAGAGTGGTTATCATGTGTAAATACGTATAAGAGGCAAATAAATAAATGTAAAGTATAATAAGGATAAATAGTACATATATATCAAAACCATAGGAGTGCCGCATAGTTCAATTGTTTTTGCTAAATGTTTTCAGTTCATTTCTCAATATAACAAGTGGACCTTAGCACAATCAAGTTCACAAACTTCTGTTTGCTATTTATGAATTTAAAATACATTACAATAACAAAGTTAATTTTAAAATAACGTCCAAAATATAATTTTGAAACAAAGCTACGAAGATCTGTTGTAGTGAGAAAAGAAAAGAAAAAAACCAAAACGGATTGAAATGAATGAAAACAGAATAAGCACATTAGAAAGTATCGGGTATTAGAAGATTTATAGTATATACTACGCGAGAAGATTTATATAAGGTCCAAATTCCGTATACAACGAACAGCAGTAAATTAATTCGAGCTCCTCGCAGACATGTTCACAAACTTCTCCTTGCTATTAATGATGTTAGAAGTCAAGATGGGCGTTCAATAAATGAAAACACACGACTTGAACAATCGCGACAGGAACTCCCTCGTGTTAATTTCGAGAACATGCTTAATTATAGATAAGAATTTGAACGTTGTTCGAAAATCGATAATTTTATATATTCAATTATTAATATTTTCATTAGAAATACTCAAAATAGAGTGTGATTATTAAACATCAAAATCAAATGAAATAAGGAGCAATATTACTTTATCACAAAACCACTTGACAACTTGGCAAACTACACACGAGGTCACAGGTATTGTGTACGACTAACAACGGTAAATTAAATCGAGCTTTTCACAGACTTGTTCACAAACTCGAGTTCACAAACTTCCCCGTGCTATTAATGATGTTACAAGACAAGACGGGCGTTCGGTAAATATAAACACAGAACTTGAACAATCTCCACAAGAACTTGCTCGAGGATGTGAATTTGGTCTTCGCTTGAACAGGGTACAATATCAGGTATTCGATTAAGGGAATCTCTTAGGTTCTGGTATGAGCCATTTTCGTGAAGGATGCTCATCGACGAATAGTTGAAGATTTTGTGACTGGGAACCAGTACTTTGAATATATGAGCAATGTTAGCAAACTGCTTTCTTGATTTTGGCTCAGTGTCCCTTGAACAAATAATTTTGAACTATCCCAGTCTTTGGCCTTTTTACTTACTACATTTTTGTTCTAGACGGATTTTCAAAATCTGTTTACAATGGCCTCACTACTGCTATTTACTGATATTGAGAAAATCTATATAATTAATATAAGGTTGGAAATGAATATTTTGTTAGATCGGCAATGTGATCTAATTCTTTAGAACGCCTTGGGAACGAAGGTTTACCAAAACATTACGTCATGTAGCAATGTCTTACTGAGAACCTAATTACATTATATCAACCAGTCTTGCAGAACCCTGCATTGTTAACTAAGTATGCGATGTTACGGTTGAAGTTATACCAGGATTATGAATGTGTCCGTTGCAAGGTGAACTGAGGCTCGCTTTCATGATCGTGTGGATTATGTCAGGTGAAATTAATGTTATTTATGTTTCAATGATGCCCCTATATGTATTGTTTGTTGGTTGAAATTGTTGGTAGGTACAATGGGACTATAATAATAATAATAATCCTCATCATCATCAGCCTATCTCAGTCCACTGCTGGACATAGGTTTCCCCTAAAGAGCGGTATCGCGCTCTCCTCGGTTTGCCGCTTCCAACTTCTTTCAGCAGCCTTTCGTAGATCGTCATCCCACCTGGCCAGAGGGCATCCTACACTATGTTAGCCGAGCCGCGGTCTCCACTCTAGAACTCGCTTACTCCACCGATCTTCCGTTCGTCGGCAGACATGACCAGCCAATTGCCACTTCAGCGTGTTAATCTTTTGAGCTACATCGGTGACCTTGGTTGGTAGGATAATTTCATTTCTGATACTTAAGAGAAACTCCCAGCATAGCTCGCTCCATAGTACGTTGATCGACTTTGAGTTGGTATACTAGCCGCACTGTGACTGTCCACGTCTCAGCTCCATATGTTATGACGGGTACGACGCACTGATTGAAAACTTTCGTTTTCAAAGATTGTGGGATGGATGACCCGACGTAGTTTACGTAATGCTGTTCAGCCCAACTGAATTCGCCTCTTAGCCTCCCTCTCAAAATTGTTTATACCTAACTGCAAGGTCTGCCCGAGGTATGTGTACTCCGAAACAATTTCAAGATGGCCATTTACGCCGATAGCTCTCGGATCGATCTGTTTCTCCACCATGACTTTGGTTTTCTCCAAATTCATGCCGAGACTTATGCGGAGTGATTACAACAATGACGGGGTGTTATAAAAAATGTAACGACAAATTATTGCATTGTGTAATATGATAAAAATAATGTACATTTTTGTTTATTATTGTATGTTGTGTACGTTATGTATGTATATTTTTCCTTTAAAACGTTGCGAGCTTGTATTATCCTTTCCTTTTTTTTAACTTTTTCTCTGCTACCTTCTATTACTATGCAAATAAGACTGTCAATTTTCTTCTTTGTTTTGTGTATTTGTTTCTGTCTTTGGGTGTATAATAAAGAATAATTGTGTTGTAAGAAGCGTAAGTACATTTTTAATATAACATATTCATGTGCAGATTTGAAAATATTATTATGAAATAAATGTTTTAAAAAATGGTGAAACACCCTTTTTCTACCGTTATCATTCCACAGAAGAGAAGATTTTAAATAAGATGCAGTTTCAAAAATTCCTTTACAGTTCGAGGAAATATAAAATTTATATTTCATTGCAAGTGTCCCATAACATGGCAATATTTGTAATTTTATGTACTTCACGTATTTCACGCCTATAATTCCCGAAGAGGTATGCAGAAGCACTCTTCTGTGTATTAATTAAATTACATATATGTATTTCCACGTTTCACGATATACATTTACGTCCTACTATGGAATAGGAGGTGAGCATCTTGACATACATCAGTCTCAAATCTGTACAATACTGGAAATTTCACTAGAAAATGTAAGATACAAAAATCCAATAGTGCGCGACCCGGGATTTGAACCAAAGACCTCTCGATCGGCAATCGCGCATGCAACGAACAACGAGATAGTTATACTCATACGTCCCTACGTTCATACTCGCAGGCAATACATACACAATAAAACTGTAAAGCGTAAGTAGTTATATTATAACAGTGTTAGTTCGGCAACAGACGGCGCCGCAGGCACGACGCTAGTGTTACACAGTTTCAAAGTCTATAAAGCCCGCTGAATATGTTCTAGCTAGACGTTGATATTGAATTATTGTTACCTAGAACGTACTGGAGACATATATTTAGTATCGAAGCAATTTGTCTTCTAAGATTCTGTGAATTCTGTGAATTATTGCCTCGTATTATTAGTCAGTCGCATCTGTATTAATTTGGTTGGATTTAGTTCTAATTACCACAGAGGTGTTATGAAATGATACATATTTTATGTAATAACTGTGATGTATGTGTTACATAGCCACGTTATATACAGTTATTTTAATACATACATACATATATATTCGAGTTACAGTTGTGAATTGATAGGTGGCCATATTTACTTCAAATGTAGGCATACTTTATGTGGGTGCATATTATCATACTGTATACATTTGGCCCGTACATTAATCACAGCCAAAAGTTACAGAATTGTAAAACCGTCATGAGTCTGCACCAGCCTTGTGCCAGTTTCAACCTGATATGGTGCCATTGGTTGTCTACAACAATAACAATCTCAGTATTAATCAAACAACATTTCCAATTACCGACCTCCCAGAGGAGTTAGCACGCGGCTACATCTCAATCTAACTTCGGTCCTCCAGAGGCTATTCATATTAGATCGTACCCACATGGTCGGTTGTAACTTGTCGGTCGAATGCTATTAAATTCCTTAATATTATTAACACACTAGTTTGTGGCCCGACGAAAATCATTTTAAGCATAGATATCGTCAAACTTCGCAACTTTTTAATGCTTCAGTGGAAATGAACACAAAAAATTATTTAAGGATAGAGATATGTGACGCTCGATGCTCTCTGCCTACGTCGTAAGGGACCTTTGAATCTTCAAATGTATGTATAAAATATGACATGTATGTATAAAAAATACTCTTATATATCTAATTTACATAATACTGCACTAAATGGGTACACTACATTTTGTTGCACAAAAAAGGGACAGTTTAAGACAAAACTCATCCATTTCGCTGTCCTATTAGGAATCTAGAGAAAAATACTATTGAAAATCAAGTATACTTTGCTTGCTGATAGTAGTAGTAGTATAAGTCTTAGTACGCGTAACTGATTACGGGGAATGTATTCTTAGACCGTGTCGGCACGGAGTAACAATACATTCTCCGACCTCGTGCCAGGATACAGGGTGTCGGAAGAGTGGACTATACCCGGCACTGGCTGGTCTCGATACGGCGTAGCCTGCCTAGCGCAGCTATATGCCCTGGCTGCCTGTAAGCATCAGCGTAGGCGGTATGGGAAGCTGAGCTCTGGGATCTCCAACCCGCATGCTCCGTGTAGGGATTATGGGCAAAACCCCTCAGGGAGGCCTACATTCGGCAATGGACGCTTAAACAGGCTGATGATGATGATAACTAATTAAGAATTTGGTGCACATTAAGAAAAATATAGACCGATTGCATGATTGTTAATATTAATGAAAATAACATCAAACGAATGAAAATGTGCCTCGATCGGCTCACCGCTAATGATTTTTGTTTGTATAGACAATATTTTGTAAAGAAAAATTGTATATTTAAAAACATAATGAAAATATAAAACGACGAACGCATCTGGGTCGATTGGCAATTGCTTTCAATTCAATTTCAATTGCAATTTCAATCTTTGTGCATCCGACCACGGTGTGGCCATCGTGGTCGGATGCACAAAGATATTATTAGAAAAATGAACACAGTGTAAGAAATTACTTCGTAATGACGCAAAATAACAAAATAAATCTCTAGTGTTGACGCTAATCAACAACCAATAATAACCCAGTGGGTCAAAATTTTGCCATTCCCTCTGGTTTTTTTTGGTTCAAACCCTAGAAGAAACCTCTGTCTTTACAAAATGTTTTAGCGTTTTTAAGTATCACTTGTAACGACGTAGGAAACCATACTGTGGGGAAACCTGCACACTGCAGAGTTATCTATAATGTTCTCTTATTGTTATTATGTCCTAAATCCTTTTTATTTTGAGAGGAGAAATCCGAACCCGGCTGTGAAAATATACAATAAATAAAGATAAATGTTAGTCAGTATACAAGATTCATGAATATAAAAAATATGATCGATTGAAATCCTCAAAGCATCAAGAGAAGCTTATGTGTGATATAATCTCGAATGTATGAACATTAGATACATTTTAGGATATCATACAAAGACGAAGTCGACTAAAGGCTACAAATACAACTAGGAACATTAATGCGAAAAGTTTTTTTTTCATATTTGAATATGAAATAAGAACTAAACATGACAGCCATATTTGGTTCTTATTCCGTACGTGAGTGGTCCGCCCCGGCTCCGCATGGGTATTTAACAAAAATTGCAAAAATGATAAATTTTAACACACACACAAACCCTTGCTTTTGCGTCGAGAGTTATTAAGAAAGAATATATGTATAAAGTGAGATTTTTTTTACGTTTTTTTATATTATATATTTTTTATTATTATTCTAAAGGTTTCTAAAGGTTGGTTTTTTTTTCAAATCGGTCTAGTACTTTCAGAGCCTATTCAATGCAAACTAACAATCGAATTAACCTCTTTATAATACTACTACAGAAGTATAGATTATTCCGTATTTCAGTAGGTACTATTTTTAAAACACGAGAATATTTTTTATATATGAACTGGAATGACTCACGCTTGTTTTTTCGGAATGGCCCGACTAGCTTCGGACCCGTACAAGGTGCTTTTCATGAGCTCTCGCCGATTGCAGCGAGGTCGCGGCGAAGACTAATTAATTAAAGGATTCATTGACAAACACAAAATTTGAAATTAAGATTAATTATTTAGTTGCATATTTAACTAACACAAGTTATCTTACAAATGTACAATAATAATTCCGATTAGTAGAAACATAGGTACCTACATGTATATGATGTTGGGTAAACCGGGAGGGAAGCGGGGGCAGAACGATCCGACAATGAAGCCGTAATGCAAACAGCGAGAAGAGACTGGGGCTGGGGGAAGAGAGTGTGCTGCAGCGACATCGAGCAAATACCATATGAAAAGGGCTTCGTGTAGAGATAAAAAAAATCCTTCTGATAATGTTCAATCATTCGGTAGAGAGTTTGAAAAGGTTTCAAGCGTTATATTCCATGACATTCATAAAAAGTATAACTTACGTATGTTCTATAGAAACGTTATGCGAAAACGTGTTTCTAACTAATATAACAAATAAATATGTATGTACCTACGTTTCATAGTGAAAATACATGCATTCCGAAGATATAAAATACACTCGATTTTGTCAATAAATGATCCAGGGGTGTCAATCGTTGTGCATTTTTATGTGGTGGACAGGATTATTAGTCGCATCGACAGGGACGCGTCCTAGTGATATTTTACGAGTGGGATGGGTAGGATTATTCTAGAAGAAAGCATACCGTAATGTAAATGTTTGAAGACATATTCAGCCGACCAGAGACATAAAGTATACATAAGCAAATGTATGGAAATTCGGAAGCAACCTCGAAATAAATCCCGCGGGGTAATAAACTATTATAAACGATGTGAAAACGTTAAGATCTTGTTATGTCACATTTTATTTAATGGACGATGTGTTAGTGTTATATATCATATTTTGACGATAGATTTGGTGGATTGGTTACGGTGTTGACATGCGGCGCAAAGGGCTCGCGTTCAATTTTCCTATGAACTATAACTTAATACACATATATATGTGCACAATGGATTTAGAAAAATGAAAGAAATGCGCATAAATTTTGTTAGAACTGAAGTCGACAAAAATGATTAGATTTTGCCGGCCGCTATGGAAAATATGTGTATGAATTTATGTAGACGCCCGTTCGCTAAACCTGACGCAATATACAGAACAAACTACTCTCGGAAACTCAACACATCCAGAGCACGATGAGCGCAGTCTGAGTGGATGCGAGCGGTCCCGACAACATTATTACGTTCTTTATTATCGCATTAAAGTGCATTTATGCCATAAACAATAATCCATGTATTTCTAACGTTACAAAATTTATCGTATATCGTGACAACAGAACTTAAATAGCAAAATTATAGATATAGAAAACACAATGTAAGATTACAGGCAAAGCCACTGACGTAATGCATATTCTATGTAAGTAACAAGAACTTTGTCTCTCCACATCGCTCCAGGAGTCACTTACAAGCAGGGAACATTATAGCCTTTATCATAAATCGTCACAATCAGTATCCGAGCGTAAAGCAATAATAGAGAAAGCAGACGCTCCACTTGGCACGCGGCCACGCGGTATCGGTGGCGGCAACGTGATGGCTCCATGACGTCATTAATATCCGGTTATTAAATAGGTACATTGGCTTACAATTTCGTCACTGTGTTCGTATGAATACATATAATAATACGAGTATGTAATCTACAAATGACTACCTCGTTGGTCGTGATGGTTGCAAGCGCTACTGCCGATCGGGAGGTACTGGGTTCAAATCCCGAGTCGGGCACTGCTATATTTTTATAATTTAGATTTTCTAGTTATAGCTCGGAAGTCTGGAAATGTCCCCAGTGTATGGCAATAGGCTCGCCACCTATTCCATAGTGGGACATAAATGTAACTGGTGAAACGTGGCAGAAAACTACACTCTTCTGCCTACCTCTTCCGAGAATTACAGGGATGATGGTACGACAAAATAAAAAAGTAGTAAATTACTTTGTTATATATAAATGGACCAATGTTATTTTATTGATAGAATTAGTGCGCTCGTTCAGGTAATAGTGGCTTATAATTTTTTATTACCAAACACACAACATTGTCGATGGAATAAAATAAAAAATACAATTTAAATAACACGATATTTCGGTCAACATTCTTATTATGAATTATGTATAATGCCAAAATATGTAAAAGCGTTCAAGTTATTTATAATAATAAAAAAACACATACATAATACGTTACATATGAGCATAAAGAGCTGCTGATGGCCGATCATGGCGGAAGAGCGTGCTAGCCGCGAAACGCGGCTAAATTTAATCTAATTCGACCTTCAAACGTATCATCATTGTCATCTCGACTAGCCCAGTGATTTAGTTGCTTGCGAATCGTCCGAATGAAAGTTTTACGTTTCATTCTCTCGTCGCTATATTATTTAACTTTCGTAATAAAAATGAGAGGCTGTAAATCGCAGACATTGCTATTTTACTTTATGAAGAATTTAACCGTAACCCGTTTGAATTATCCGTGGTTATAAATGGGTAGCTAATGTATCTCATCTGCTTACAGAAAATCGATTGTGTTTTACGTATAAATTAAATAATTAAAAAAAAAACATGTTGTCAAAGTAGCGATACGCGAATTTAATTTTGGTAGAACAAAAGTTAAGCAATTTTATCTTGCAGAAACAACACAATCAGCCCGACCCGAGAAACGGGTGTGCCAATGTTTCAGCCCAAATTAAGCCTAGACTCAGGTTTCAGTCAACTGGTTACTACAAACTGTCTGGATGTAACCCATTTTACATCTGAACACTAGGCATGGGTTTATTATATGACCGCCGTGTCCTAGAAAATGCATACTGAAGCCTCTAAACATCACAAATCTATAACAAAATACTTTTCATTTGAAGTAACAATACAAATTTCAGTTTTATTCGAATATTGTTAACTTTCGATGTCAGTAGCTTTTTTGTGTAAAAACAGAACATAATTAATACACCCGCATAATCCATTCAAAATTGAGCCTAATTTTAACAGTAGAGCTTGAAACAAATAGGTTTGTCGTAATGTAGTCCAAAAATTAATTTATTGTAAGGTATATAGGATATGTACAAAATATACATACATAATATCTGCCATGGTATATTTCTAGCAATACGTTTGTGAAATCTAATCTGAGAATGGTTTTGTATATGTATACATAAATAGCAAAGATCTGATGGAGCTCTGCGATAGGATACTCCAAAATAGATGAATTGAAATCCCTCGAAACGAGGGACTGGGGATATGGTTTTACCTTGTCGCGTATAGTGTTAAACGAAATGTATCCTACACTATAAAGTAAAGAAAATGTACATGCGTTGTAATTCATAAAATATTTTTAGCATTTTTAATAACTGTTTTATAAACGTCTAAATATTTTGAATGCAAAGCAATGCCCCACAGCTCGGCACAAGTATTAGGTACTAGGCAGGTTCGGACCAACTGCAAAAATCACACTGCTCCAGTAAGAATTGCAAGAAATCATACAATTTATATTAAAAATATTATTATGATTATTGCCAGCTACTCGTACGTTCGATTTTTTTGTCTATATTCTGACGCTGCTTACGTTACAAGTTCGACTGGCATCATTTCAAAACATTGATTCGTTCTGGCGTTGTGCCAAGGCACCCGACAGTAGTAAAAGGGAAAGCTGTTTTAGACGTTCTACGATATGACATTTGTTGTTTTTTTTTTGTGTGTTGCGAATGCGATGAGTGGCGTCTTTGTGAATACACTTGGCGTTTGAAACGAATGTGCTCTGAGAGCGCTTCTATTCCTTTAATGAAGGTTCATGAATAGTAGGCATTATTTGAATCTGAACGGTCTATATTGGTCAATGTAATTAATTAATTGGAGATAGTAAAAAATGAGCGGGCAGAAGTAACAAAAGACCACCGCTACTCGTAGACATGTGTAACCGATCTCGAATAACACATAGGGAATGTTAATGTAAATTAAATTGATAAATATTAGGTGGTAATATTATTAAGTTTTTAGTGTCCAATGGTTACAGCACTGTAGTCTAGTTAGAATTCGACAGTATGATTTTAATACGAATGTTAGAAACATTAGATCAGTTAGCGTACTTCGGAAGTTGACAAACCGCGATCCAATCTAGATACAGTAAACTTTAAAGGATTTAAAATGAAGCGCAAACAAAAAGAGAACTATAAAATCTAGTCTAGGAAATAAGCACGCTTTTAAAGTGTGTTTGGTCACGTTCCCATGCTTCGCCTATTTTCCTTTTAATTCCGTTTCATCTCCGTTACATTTAGGTCAAAACCTAGGGTTTCCTTCATATGTCATATATTGCAATATCAACAGCTCTCTGATAATGTATATAAAAAAACTATGTTATGTATGTAATGATGTAAGTGCAATTAACAGGCCTGTTACTGCTGCAAAAATGAAAATCAATTTAATGTGACAGCTTGTACAAATCAGTGTGATAGTCAGTTGACACTATTAATTACGGGATATTGAGAGAAACTATGTATTAATTGTTGGATAAATTTGGGGTGAAAGAGATAGAAATTCATTGTCGCAATGTATTGCCGAAACAGAAACAAAAGCGAACTAGTTATATCACTTGCGACCGATAAGTTGTGACCGCTGTGCGAACGCGATTAAACCGTGAATTAATGTGTAGAAGCCAATTAATTACATTACGTCCACTCGTTCCGCCGTCCTATCTATTGTGGACACTTTTTCTTCGGTCGATAAAAGGGTAACAATAAAACGCGTCCATAAATTATGCCGATTAAAGATTTTCGGGGTTTGGTACACGCGTATGCGGGAAGCGATTTTGGTTTTGTGCAATAAGTAGCGTATTCGGGTTTTTGGTTCGTACACGAGCGATAAGTGATTATAAGTAAGAGTAGCGAAAATGGATTTGCAACCCATTTGATATTAAATATGTTAGTAATTCAATCAGAGTATATTGCAAATGCCCTGCTACTTTTAACGACTGAACTGAAACGCCTTGTATGTCAGTTTTTATAAACTTATTGCATTGTTCAAACTATAATGCAACCTTGTATGCGTTGCTACAATGCATGTATTACATGCATGGAAATATGCTGTAACCATATTGTAAGTATTAACCGGTAGCAGTAGTCATCAGCAATAACAGTTACTCTAATTTGTGCTATCCTTCGTTCAATTTCATAAACTCATAGGAGATTTCGAAACAGCTTAATTTAACACTATCTAATGGTACGTAAAAAAAACGTAATATCACGCCTGTAATCCCCGAAGAGGTAGGCAGAGGAATGTAGAACATTCCCACGTTTCACCAG
>DWDU01001903.1:0-13672 GCA_018245575.1 Jemadia suekentonmiller
CTTTGTTGTTAAATGACAATGTAATTGCTTTAATCATTTTTCATATATCATAATTTTGTTTGTAATTATGGATGGCTGTGTGAGTTTCAAAATCATATTAACTTGTAATGCTCATATGTATTACATCTCAAACCTGTTACTCGTGTTTTGGTTTTTATGATCATGTTTATAAAGTTGGTAATTATCGGATCATATTGATTGATATTCTGAAAGTTTAATTTCTCAATGATTAGACGTTTTGTTTGATGCTTTTTCAGTGGTCCTTGTAATTAGTAATGTCTCTGTCATTAGTCTGGTTAATCCCATTGCTAGATGTAGCCCTCTACAGGGTTTGTCTAAATTTCCCTCACTGGGCATGCAGGTTAGGGATTGCAGAGTATAGCCTTAATTATTAATCATATACTATGAAGTATAATAATATTTACATATAACATTGTGAGAATGTTTATTAGTTACTTAGTAACACATCAATGAGTCAATGAATTGATATGACACCACAATTTACATATATTCTGTAAAATATCTCATCTAGGATTCCATACTCCTTATTGTAATAATTTTGTATTCTAACTGTCGCTTTTTGTAGTTTAACTGTTATTTTATTGATTATTTATTAATGTACTGGTACATCACATATATTTGTTTGTATGCAAACTCTTGTCAATGAGAGACTGGATTGTTATAAAAAATGATTTGTTGTTACTCTATCATTGACATGATTTTGAGAATTATGAATGAATATGAGAGCAAAATGTACAATAAATCAGGAATGAATTTCACAATTATAATTTCCAGACCCGCAACACATATTCCAAATCAGAGTTAGACACAATATGCAGCCGGCTATCACCAAATGTCTGGATAAACCCTCACCGCTCCATGTTAGGCTTGGGCAACTACGACATCAATGTCATCATGGCTGCACTGCAGAAGAAGGGCTGTGAGGCTGTCTGGTTCGACAAGAGGAAGTGAGTACATGTTAACATTTCAATTCTAGGTCTGAGAGACAAGTAACTAAAGTTGTTTCTTACACTGTTCAGGTTATTATTGTATGGTATTATACAAGTTAAAAGAATATCTTTCATACTTTACCATTATGTGTGACTTTCTCCAAACACTAGCTTATCACATAGTAATGATTTAAAAAACGCAACCAAATACGTTATGTATCCTTTAGTAATATGTACAAGTGTTAATGGTACTATGGTGGGTAAAATTTTTTTGAAAATACATTCTGGTGTGTGAGTGTTTCTTGAAAAGTGTTTGTATTAACAAATAGAACTCAGTCACAGATATACTGCTCAAGGTAATATGTAAATCATTTTGATATTAACCTAATCTACACCTGTAATTGTCTGTGTCGCGGCTAAGTAAGAATACATCTAATGGACTTCATGCTGGGATACCAGGTGGTAGTATGAGGCGAATAAAACCCAGCGCCGGCTGACTGCTAAATGGTGTAGACTACTTAGGCAGGACTAAATGCCCTGGCTGCTTATGGATAGCAGCATAGGCGGTTCGAGAAGTCATGCTCTGTGATTTACCCACACACCCTGTTTGGGGATTATAGGGGAAAATCTTACATGGAGGCCTATGCACTTAGACAAGTTTAAGTATGCAATATATTATTTTAGGATATAAATCTTCACATCACACAGAGACTCACCGTAAACCAATTTGTAACACTTGAGTGTGTTGTAACAATAATATACTTAAATCTGTAAAAAAAAATTGACCTTTCTCTACAGTAGGTAAACTTGTATTTGAATTTGAACTGGACATTTTTGGCATACAATAAATACTCTATTATTATTATATTATATATTCCAGCAGGCAGTTGAGATAACTTATTATGCCTGTATCTCACTATTACTACTGGTTTCCATTTCCAGCTAAGTAATGTTAGCTGTTAGTTACTCAGAGCTGTAAGTTAGAATGAGCATTTTTCACTATTACACAGAGACCCCGGGTGTCTGGACTTGTCGAACATCTGTGGGTTCATACTGAACGTGCCATCGGATTACAAGCTTGGTTTCGTGATGCTGCCGCTGCGCCGCCGCCACTGGATAACCATCCGTCAGATCCAGGGCAGCTTTTACAATCTTGACTCCAAGCTGGATGCACCCCAGCTCATTGGTCGAGTATGTTGTTTAAACTATCATGTTATCTTTTATGTACATTACTATAACCCAAAAATAAATAAATAAAAATAAATATACAATGAATAACAAATTTCACCTGTTTCAGAAGTAAACCGAATTTTATTTTAATGTTTTTCTATGTAATATTTGATCGTACTCTGATGCACACTGTATACATAATTAAATTTGTTATATCACGCCTGTAATCCCCAAAAAGATATGCATAGGAGCAAGTATAAAGCCAGACACTAAGGCACTAGTAGAAATTCCTTGTAAGAGTAACCATCAGTGCCTGACATGGATCCTGGTCAGCAGTCGTGCACTCAATCACTCGACCCTGGAGGCTTTTATTTTAAGAATATTTAAATTCACTCAATGAATATGGGTCTATGGCTAGGTATGGTAACAGCATGCTCATTAACTCAGTATATAGTAGCTTTAGGAATAATCTAACCAAAATGTCTTTAATATTTTTCTTTCCAGAGCAGTGATCTCATAGCATACTTAAAAGAACAGTTAGACAGCAAAGAGAAGGAATTGTTTGTGGTTGTGAGTAAAGAAGTAGAAGAGAAACAGTCGTGGATGCACCAGTACTCTATCCACAACTCCAGGCACCCGGACAGCCCACCGCGCGCCGAGAACCACGCACAAAATCACCACTGTGACAGCTCACAAGATAGCCTCAAAGACGGCTACGACTACAGAAACAGGGACGCTGAGTGCCTCAGACTGAACGAAGTGAATTGTGTTGCCAGCGTAGAAAATCATTATTAGATTATAATTGAGGCTCGCAAATGATCGTGCGATTGCGGGCATCACTAATGGTATCATTAAATAAACTGTTCATAATATCGCGAGGAATTGCGATATTCGCTCGACAATTTGGGATCAACAGAACGCAGCCTCAATTACAAGTGCTAACTTTGCCTGCGTGTTACACCTGTGTTCAGTTATGTCGATTTGAGTGAACGAACGACTGATTATCTTCAGACTAGTTTAAGGGTTGCCAGCTGTAAAAAAAAAATATTTTTGGTGCATTTTGTGTGTGCCATCTATGTATTTAAGATTGTTTTGGTTTTTTTGGTGCCACTTTTGGGATCATTTCCCGCCAAAATGGGTGGTACGTGCATGGTCTATTGCAATGCGATACGGAGCAACGTCGATATGCCAATATAAATATTATAGCAATAATTGAAGACTTGAGTATCTAGATGAAATATGTTTATTCTGTTGACAGCCACTTCCATGTGTAACGTTTCTCACTCTATTGTATTTCAGTATTATAGAAATAGAAAAAAAGTGAAAATGTGGACGCGGAAAATTACTGTATATGTATTATAATAAATGAAATTCATTTGTTTTATCATTGAGATGTAAGAAGCTAGATGTGACATTACTATTTTTCTATTTACTCAGCTTCGGTTGTGTAAATAGAAAAATAATACATAAGCGGCATTAAAATAACTTAAAAATATTTGGAGACTCAGTCATTTATAAGACTTCTTCAGTTGCTCGAAAACTATCTATGGTTATATGAGTTTTATTTATTTTTGTTATACATTTTATCTGTTGAAGACAGTAACGTTTTTACATTTTAAATATATTAGTTTCAAAATTATAATTAACCGTCTGGTGTAACGATTGACAAATATGATTTTATTATTATATATAAAGCAACACTTTTGTGATGCTCAAATTTTCAGCATTGCGCTGGCAACACTCATGTTGTTGATGTAGGTACTTAATTCGCGTTGTAATTTTTGTATTATTTTGATTTACGTCATGTACTCTTGCATTTTGTTTTTGTTATGCACTTTTACGTTTAATGGTTGTTAATGTATTTTTGTTCACATTTAAATGTAGACCGTGTCGGCGAAGTAGTTTTTAAGGTAACGGCCTAAATTTAACTTAGGAATGTTTGATTATGGACAAATAGGGTCGCAATTGTGTTTTGTTTGAGGAACATTTAAATCTGCTTTCGTAATAAACAACGATTCGAAACTAGATTCGAGAAATTACACTGTATTTAGTCGTATATCGGTGAATATTTAAAGGGATTCCCAGTAAAAAATTCAAATTTAAATTGTTTTATTCATTAGAAGTTTTATAATCACAATCAAGTAAATATATGATAAGAAATACAAGTTAAAATGAACAGTTAGAAAAATATGCAGAAAAATGGTGAAGTTCATACGAGGTAGTGCGTTTGTGTGTGATAACCCCAATATGATTTTTTTGGCAACGATTTTAAAAACATATTTAACTAATTGTGTAACAGATGATACGATGTCGGAGCTTGGACGAGCTCCGCAATCTCAGTCTATAATTCGATATAAGGTTTAGTCCATAATAATTTGTATATATTTGAAATGTTTCAACGCGTGTGTATGTATACTGTGTAATACTGTGTATGTATAATTTAAACCATATCATCACATTCAGCGTAAAAGTTATCGAAAGAAATTGTCGACACTGTTTTGGCAATTATGTAATAATAAATAAATAGGAGAGGGATGATAATCGAGATTCTATATGAATTGAAACTTGATCAGTTTTACTTGAATTTTTTTATGTAATGATAATGTTGGGCGTCTATAGGTTATATAAAATTATAAAGATTAGAACAATAAAAAAAATGACTTAATGTCAAGTCAGTCCCTGGTTACGTAGTCGAGTGATAGAATGTGACCGAGTCTTTACATAAATTCGTCTTGAGAATTGGTTAATAATGTACTCGAAATCATTTTACAAAATTAAAACATTGTCTTTTCAAAATTTATTAGGTATAGAATTTTATAAGAAATAATACTATTTGAATAATGTTTGAGTAGGAAATTTTATTTTTGATTCGAAGATCAGTGAAATTTGTATCACACCTTCGACTCACTTCAATAAAGCATTTTCTTATTAGGTACGCCATTATGAATTGTACATTGTACGATTATTAGATTGAAATTATTCTCCTGTTAATTACTCATACTAAGCAATGGTTTTACTAAATGTTAATTTTCCCCCTAAAACGTCATAAACTTTATTCGTTCCACTTCGCAGTTATGTATATGTAATATGAACAGAAAAAATACATGGAAAATCTGTATGTATGCCAGTTTGTAGTTTGCGTTTATAACAGTACTTTCACATAATCCGATCCGACCACGATGACGTCACGGATTGAATATTCAATTGTCATTAGTGCTTTATTAGCAACTTATATGACACGTCAAAGCAAAAAAAAAACGTTACATAAAACATCAAAATACATTTGTGATTTACGAATTACTCGACACTATAAAATTGAGCTTATAAGTGGAACGAATATGTGCTTTGAGACTATCCATCGGGGGCAGGTAATACGCGACGTTTAATTTACGCCCTTGTACTCGTAATAGTAAATTCTAACACGCGCTGACGACCTTACGACGATGACATATTGAGGAATCATCTTATATGTCAGTTACAGAATACAATTTCGAAGAAATCGAATTTTCAGTAGGTAGGTACGTATATTTCGTTTTTCGCGCACTTAATGTAAACGCATAACGTTCCGAGATATTTAAGGGGGTAACCGAAAATATATTCGTATATTACACGTCTCCGATATCGGATTTGTTATTTTGCAACTATCTCAATTATTTTAGTGACGTGAGCAGCTCAAAAAGTAAATACTACATATTTTGTATGATATTGTAAAAAAATAATTCGTTATTATTGTGTCTTTATAACTACTTTAAATATAAACATCGGTAAATAAATTAATTTTTTATCTATTTACTTAATAATTTGTAACTGTAGTTCACATTTTCATTAAAGCGGTTGCTGCTATTTTAAGGTGCTCTATTTTTCAATTTCATATATTGTAGCAAGATTAGAAACCATAGTAAATAATTCCTTAATGATATTGTCCTTTTATTACCCGTCAAATGTATATATAAAAAAAGTTTCCATCAATTTGTGCCGTTACATATCTGACCAAGCCAAATGTAATAACCAAAACGTTTAAAGTAAAAAAAAAAGATAGAAAGGATTAAATAAAAGTCAACCAAATAAGATAGTGTGTAAGGTCTATATACTAGTTAATGTTCGAATAAATAAACGTATGGTGTATAGTGTACTTAATGCACAATTTTGAAAAGCGTTAATCGCAAGGACACGTTCATCCCCGACTGATTTTTTTGTCTTCCCAAACTATAAGATTCGCGTTACGGCATAAAAAACGATCTATGATTTTTTTAAACTGTAACTATATAATGATCAATGTAAAAGATATGAAAAATTCAAAGTTTTAGCCGGCTTTAGTTTGTCTACATTTATGGAAAACAGGCGTGACTATATGTACCGGTGTGTAATATAATATAATATGGTTTAATCAATTTAAATATAAAATTTTGGAAATGTTACCTTTATTTTAGTTTAATTGATTAATGAAACCCATAAAAAGATCGAAGATTGTATTTAATGCACGCTCGCGATAATCTTCGCTTCAATTATTATACCGTGTTTACCCAATTGACGTATTTCTTTAAAACTTATTTAGTATTCCAATAATTTTTGACGTCTATCTGTCAAAGACAACGTCGCCTGACTATATCCGCAGCAAAGCAAGATTTTATCGGTCAGTTGTGTAATGCTGTCCATTCAGTGTACCGGATATATTTGTAATTCGGAAATAATGAAAAAAGATTTAAAAATTTAAACTTTGGCCTCTATTCGCCGGTGGATGTGAACGTTGCCTTTTAATTATTGTCCAATCCAAAGATGGCGCAATGGAATAATTAATCGTTTTGATTCTTATAAATTTAAGTCTATTTTGTTGTAAATAAATGATATTTTTCCAGAAAATAGAGTGTGACGAGAACTTGTGTGTTTTAATTTTGGTTGCCTTGATCCGTGTTTTAATATTCTGAAACTTTTTAATTAGACTTTCGCCTAACAGTTCATGAAACGGTGACAGCAGGATATATTAAAATGCTCGAACATGGAAGACTAAAACTGCGATAGTGGCTTCTTTGCTAAAAATACTTAAATATCTGACCACTGAACATAATCACAACTGTATTGAATTATAAATAATGACATTTTTAGTATTAAAATCCACTAACTTTTTTTTATACCTTTTTCATTTCTTATTTTAATAGGTTCGCCCATGGCGTCTTTTTTAAACAAACAGATTATTATGCGATTAACAAGTATATATTAAAAACCTACAATAATTCAAGTCTCCAAGTATCGACAAAATAAAAATGCCATTATTTTTATACTATAGGTATGTCACACATAGCTGTTCTTTTTTTTAAAAAAATTGAATTTCGACTACGCTTATTTCGGTAGGTCAAATACATAGTATTAGAAATGACGTGATAATTTGATCACAGTTTGTAAGATAAGATATAAAACGCAATTGTCATTAATAATCAGTTTGTGTGTGTCGTGTCGGGCGGGCGCGTGCAGTTGTCGTGCTTGGTGAGCACGAGCCGGTCCGGGTCCAGGCTCAAGCTCTGCAGCGCGGCGTAGATGTGCGCCCTCACGGCCGCCGCCAGCTCCCGCTCGCGCCCCAAAACCCACATGCGATCTGAAAAAAATTCATTTTCATTACTTACTCCACCGAAACTGTCTTGATAACGTTTAAAATAACAATCGAAAGAGTCACGTCTGGTCTGTAACGACGGTGATATTTGGTGTTCGCGGCTTTGCTTATTACGTCAGGGACCTGGCGTGACGATTTAATAGCAACTTATTGGTTTCGCTAACCAGAATGCACAATGCTCAGGTTAGTGCAGGACCAGATGATGGCGAACTGATCGTAATCAGTGAGCAAGATGTTGTAGTGTCCAGCGCCAGGCAGCAGCCGCCCGATGACGTAGGGCATGCGATTGTTCAGCTTGTACCGGAACGCCGACGAGCCGTTGTGACTCGGAATGCCGAGACCGTAAGTCGTCGACGGGTTGCCGGTCCTGAAAGCATAGTCTTTGGTATTTACTTATTATTCCATTCAATTCAAATGTCATTTATACAAAATAGGTTCATTAGAACACTTTTTCTACGTCAAAATGAAGCTACCACCGCTTCGGAAAGGCCTCGCTATGGAGAAGAAGCGGCGAAAGAAACTCCATAGTTGTCTGTTGCATCTTTTAAAATAAGCACTTACGTTAAAATATAAGCTACATAATTTATTGTGGAGCTGGAGTTACATAACACTAAGCATGTTTATCATTTAAATAATCATTTGCTTATTATTATATTATATTTGCTCATATGCCCTATATCATATATGTGTGTATGTCGGTATGTGACTGCATCGTAGGTTGCACGCGCGACTGCTGTGTATGGCAATAGGCTCACCAACTATTCCATGACCGGACATAAACATATCTGGTGTAACGTGGAAATGTACTGCAGACCCCAGCCCCGCCTCTTCGAGGATTACAGTCGTGATGCTACTGTTTTATTGTGGTGGTATATGTGTTTTGTTCTTAATGTCATTTACAGGCGCAAATTTTTATGCATTCACTACTATTGTAGGTTGGGTTCAAACTCAGAATTGTGGTTTGGGCTTACATTCGTCATGATGGTGAGCCTGTCTCAGTTCACTGTTGAACATAGGCCTCCCTGATAACGTAAAATTATATGAAAAGCAATTCCGCCTATGCACGTGTTTGTCTCTTTTAGTATCACTTCTCGTTTCAACGAGTTTCGAATCACGACGATGTTAAAAAATTAGTTTCATATAAGTTTGAAAGTTTTAAGTTTCTTACCATCTGTTTACGGTTTTGATTGCGATGACGTAGAAATAGCGCTCATTCAGTGCCACCTCCAGCTCCGTACAGCTGGACGTCATCTCCATCAGATAGAACGAACGCTCCACCTCGTACCAAGTCCCCGTCATCTGAAATGTTTGTCAATCGTTTCGATTGTTTTAAGTAATGAAGGATCGATGAAATCAAACTTTGCAATAGTTGCTAAGTCGCACTTCGCAACGTACGGGTAGCATTTATTTTTATTGCGGAAATTATTTAGGAATAATCCAATTAATTCTTTTGCCGCTGTGTTGTGAAATCTCCTTTGAAGTGCTTTAACTATTTATGATAAGTGTTATTACCTAAGTTTTAATATTTATGTATAAAATAGCTGCAATTTTTTTGTTTAAAAAAATATATCAACTGTCTAAAATATACATTAGTGGCTGTTGAAAATACCCACATTTTTATTAAAAAAACAAACTAAAATGCGCGCGGAAAGTGTGCGCGGTTTAATGCATTGATTTCGTAAATATAACGCTACATTGCATTATTTCTGATAATTATACGACCCACGTGTACACAAAAAAGTAAAATGACTGAGAGACCATTTCTATTTCGTTAATAACAATTACATAAATATGTATGCATATTATGTTTATTTGTATTAGGTACATACCCATTGGAACCGTGACCTTTACCCACATGTGAACGGAAATAGAAGTCTAGAGGTGTGTTGGTCAATTGATAAACAGTAATACTTTGAATAATAAAATGTTTTCATATATGTACCTACACGTTTGTATTAATCCTCGTATTTTAAATACACGCTTCGAAATTCAAAAACAATGTCTTTACTCATCACCACTGTCATTTCATGCGGAAATTTGCTTAAGATCCCATTAAACGATTATTGGTTCCATTATGTGTAAAACATAAGGGTAAATAATAGTAAAAAATACGTTAATGTTTTATTATCACGCTAGTTCGTCTAGGGGTAGCCATAGAGCACCGAGTGCCAAATAGCATTATCCATAAAACCCTGATGTGTGTCTTCTAAATTCAAGTTAAGGTAAAAGTTGCATTTAAGTAGAAAGTAAAAAGGTAGGTATATATATGCTTATTGACTTTTGTTTTTGTATGCTTTTTGTTTCATTATGTTGATAGCCTTCTACATCGATAATCAGATGTAAATATTTAAGTCGATATCGTACGGTTGGGGTCAATAGCCGTCGTTTAAATGACGTTATTTTCATCATTAAATAAATTTAATAATTAGCTTTATCAATAGAAATTAATTTTAGTACAACAATATAAATTATCGTATTCGTAATGTTATTTACAAATACGAATTGTTATTTACAAATATCCGCTAAACTTAAATGCAAAGAAATGAAAGAAAATTTTTACACTTTTTTACAACTTTAAAAAATAGACATTTACTTACCTTTCTTATGTCGAAGTTGGGTAGCTGGGGATATATGGGACACCGACCCAAACCAGTGCTTATAACCGTTTTGTTGATCAAGCACGCAGCGAAAAACACTAATAAGTACATGCTAGTAGCTCCCTTTACTCGGAAGTCCCCCATTTTATTGCAAAATATATAAACCTGGATTGTTTTAACGGAATTAGGTAAGCATTGATGGGATGTAGTTTAGTACCGCGATTGTTTGAAAATAAGCGGCGCGCGGCGCCGTCGAGCCAACAACGCCTCACACTGGCACCTCGCTTGTACTGTTCATATTATATCTTTTACAGCAGTCTGGGCGCGACGGTGAGAGTCATAAATATAGTCGTGAGCACTTCGTTGTGATGGAAATTTTTTTGTATTACCTTTGCTATGTATCAAGAATTTTGAACATGGAAACAAATTTTGTGAAACTATAGGTGGATAGCTACTTATGAACTACAGGGCCACAAGTTTCTCTCTGAAATATACATATTATTATATCTACGTGAAAATTTTGAGTAAATATAATGGCGAGATATATCATAATATCTTATACCCACAATATATTTCAGCACTGCGACAACGATTAAGTGCGACAAATTTTAAAGGTATGCGACCGTTAAAATCTCGTGTCGCATCCGTCTCGTCGATTCTAAAGCAGGCCAAATCGTATGGTAAATTAATTATATACGTACATAGAAATATATACAATTGCGCTGCTTAAGTGACGGTGCATTACTCGTCATCGTGTTTTTCCAAAATGTTTCAGTTGAATTAAAAAAATAAATACAGATGATAAATGTTTTTTTTAATCATTTAGGATTAAATGCAAGGTGTGTTTTAATTTGTGACAGTAACTAAATTTTTTTATGTATTTACAATTTACTTCTAAAGCCATGAAAAAACTTAGTTACTAGTAGCAGTGAGTGAAGTATTGTGTAGGTACTTGTGTGTGTTAGTACTTTAGTGCTAGGGTGAATCTGCGGTTCTTTCATATCACAGTAGGGCCAGCCATTTCACGTTTGACCATTCCGCTCTGCGTCTTACATCGTTAGAGCACCTACCTTCGTTTGTAAGCTTCAGTGTAATGTACGTAAATTTATCGACAATCCCAACTGCAAGAGGCGCGTTGGAGTGGAAAGAATTAACTTCGGTTTATAGCGATCTTTTCCTATTATCACCTTCATCAACATCAACCTGTAACCGCCTAGTGATGGACATAGGCATGTCCAATACCGCACCACTGAGCGCGACCGATTAACGCCTTGTGTCAATCAAATTAAATAAAACAATTCCATTGCTACAACCCTATTCGACATCGATCACATAAATTCATGAGCCGCCCTCTCCAATGGTGGAACGATAAAAGGGTTGACGATGGTTGATGATCGCAATAAAGAAGCAATATCGCGAACTGCTTCCAGTTGGGGAATTATTTCATTAATGCCTCAACAAAAAACACCTCAGGCAAGTACAAAGGGCAAATAAAAAACAGCTTAATGTATAGATAACTTGTATTCAGTGTTTGACACAACATTTACATATAAAGAGCAATGCAACCAGTGATCGCTTTGTTTATAACAAGCGCAACATCTCGCGTACACCGCCACGTTTCCACTTAACGCTATAGGTATTTACAAATATTCCTTGTGCTCTTACGGGAGGTAAAAACTAATGAACACCGAACGACAAAATTATACTTTCTAGAATATTCTATGTAACAGCAATAACGTAATATATGATGCTTAGAATAATGCATGTTCAGAGCCAGCTCCAAACTAAAACATAGTCAACGATTGATGTCAAGAATCATAAAATAGATGCACTTGAATTTTAAAGCACTTGGTGTACAGATTTATTTACAGTAATGGGATACTAATAATAAAATAATAATCGAATATTATTTAAAAAAGGTTACTAAAAGGCGTCCGGGGTCCCGTGGTAAATTGAGTGGCATCAGTAGTTTCATTGGCTTTTAAGCAATATAATATTGTAACGTTAGTATATACAAGATATGTGGCGCCATCTATTGTTGACTTACAGATATTCACCATAACACAAAGTTGCCAGAATTGTAATTTAAATTAATATTATATTGATAAACAGAAGACACCAAGTGCTTAATATTTAGTTTATAACATTGCTTACAGTTCTGACGTGCTCAATCTACATTTTATAACCAATATTAACTATTCAAGTCGTCATTAATATTTTCACCACTTAATGTTTAAAGCGATATCATTCTTTTCTACCGCGTGATAGCTTGTATGCAGCATTGCTTTCGCTTTGTCCGATTCTCTGCCGTCCAGCCACTCAGCGTAGAGCCTGTTCACCAGGCGGCTGGCGGGCGGGCTGGCCAGCGGCAGCGCGGCGTACATGCTGTGCAGCGTGCTGACCAGGTCCCGGCCGCTCTCGCCGAGGCCTGGCCTCACCTGGGCACCGCCGTTGAGACAGCCTGAAACAAGTGTCTACCATAATAAATACCTTATCGTGTTCTCGGGGCTGTATTAACAGCGTCGTAGTTAAGACTTAAAACATTAATTCATGAATTGCCGTATGAAGAGTGTTTGTTATTTTTTGCTAGAAAATTTTACAGAGAATTCCTCAAACACTCTGGGGGAGATGTGTACTTCTTTTGAAGAGACTAGTTAAAAAGTGATGAGCAGTCTATCAGGTTTTTCTGGGTATGGTTCATCTTAGAATATACCAGGGATTCTATCGGGCGGGTTTGAGGGATAAGTAAATGTATAGTGGGCAAAAACGATACCAACCAGACGGACACGCCATCACTTCAACGTAGTGGTAGGGCGACTTGCCCCGCTTCAACTTCTGCACCAGGTTCTGTATGTTGCGGAAGCCGTTGGCGATCGCGAACCGCAACACCTCCGTGCCGTCCTTCTCCAGAGTCACCTCTCGGAAATCGGGGTTTCTGGAATCATATACCATATATTAATACACAAACACGATCTTGCGAGTGTTGATGGATGCTGGTTGGTGAATGGAGGGCAAGGCGACCAACACTTACCCATCTTAACCAAACAGATCAGACATTGGCTAATGGAGGTCATAAATTAAGTACAAAAAATAAATAAATATGGCTCTCTATAGAATTCAGGTACAATTTCAACTTACCTCTTACCTGTTAAGAAATGAAAGGAATGACTCAATAGAATTGATTACTATTGAAAGTGGGGTCAAGCCGCATTACCAACAGCGCATTGGAAAGGGGTTATTCGTTAATTACGTAAGTGTCTCGAGGGCGAGGGGGGGGGGGGCAACGGAAAATCCCTACATACCTTATAGACATAAATGTGAGAACGAGAAAAAGTTTTTTTTAAATCTTT
>DWDU01001904.1:0-13672 GCA_018245575.1 Jemadia suekentonmiller
CCGACCCGGGAATCGAACCCAGGACCTCCCGATCGGCAGTCGCACTTGCAACCAACACGACCAACGAGGCAGTCACACAGTTAAAAATAAATTTTCAGTAAAGCATTTAAACTTATCTCTTGTATTGGTATTTCAATAAAGTGCACTTCAGCGGTCTCCTATCCCAGTCATGAATTCGATTCCCATCCGGGGTAAGCATTTGTTGTTGTTCTGTGTCTAAGGGTAAAAATGAAAGACATCATTCATACATAGTTTATGTACTACACTATTCTGCCTACCTCTTTGGACATTACAGGCGCGATGTTACGTCATTTTTTACTTCAATTGTAATGTGAAAATATTGGTAGGATTTATAGAGTTTCATCGACGTACACGGCAGCTAAAACAACGGTCTGCGCTCCACGTACAACCGCCCGGGAGTGCCGTATCCCTGTGGGGATTTCTGGAGCAGGCCTCTCCAGAAAGGATGACTGCTTGCCTCGTTCGATCTGACGTCCGACGTAGGTTCAGTAAACTAACGCCAGGTATCCCCACGAGACGACCCGTGTAAGCAGTTCTTAGAGGCATATCCACCTTAATTACAACATGAGGCCTGAAAGGATCTTTCCAAAACAACATAACATCATGATTGTATTTTCCCGAAGAGATGAATGTAGAACTCTGTAATATTTCATTAGTTATGTTTTAATCCCATGAAACAGAGTTGAGCCCATTCCATGTGAGACTTCACCATACAACGAACAACAAATCCAGATTCTATGCTAGTGCATGGTTACAGTCTACATTGAAATTCCTGATAATAACCAGGAATATCTAGCTAGAATATACCAATAACACTTTGTGTAACTCGGGGATTGAACCTAGGACATCAGCAGTCGCGCTTCCAACTACGAGACCATCGAGACAGTCAATGATGTTCCCAATTTGATACTCGTACATCGCCTAGAATTCATAGAATACGCCAATTCTCCAGATCACTACAACATATGCTCAGTTTCTTTATCAAGCTTAGATCTATATAATATTATATTTAAATGATCCACTATTTTTTTTTCTCGTACCCAGCGTCCCCTCTGTTTACTTAACCCATAAACGTATCACTGCGTGCCAAAACATAAACTTATTTTCTGCGCACCTCAAACGCCTTCTCGCTGCGGTTCTCGCTCACAAGTATTATCAAAGCTCTACGGAAACGAGGGGAAATTGTTCAAATGGAAAAAAATATATTTTATCTGTATGTATTTTAAGATATCAAACGTACGCTCTTAGATAACCATGATCTTTCAGCTGTCTTGAAGGGATATAGTACATATGGGATCTCGTTTTGTTTGTTAGTCTATCCGTTGATCTGTTTTGTTTGTTCTGGGTTCATAACCTGCCCAGCACGTCGTTACAAAAATGTGCACAAAATAAATATGTATAATTTGCTATATAGGTAACGGAAACTTGCAGACAGAGTTTCATTTTTAATTACAATTTTTTATATTTATTGCTGTAGCTTCAAATTATATTTCCTTTATATTAGGTGTCAATAATATTAATGTTCAATTACATGCGCGTATTAAAAATGTAATAGATAAGCCTGGCTAGTTTTCAAAATTACAAAATATTATTTGGGAAATACGCTGTAATTTTGAGCCCTATTGTGTCTCGTTGACGTTTCCATGTATCATGAAATTTTGAACACATAATGATGAAGATATGAACTGTATTTGAATAATTAAAATATCATTGATTTATTTACCAAATCACACAATGACATTGCACGGTTTTCGGTGGCTGGTCGTAAAACGATTGCAATTATTTTTTATAATCGTTAAACGATCGTCAGCTGTTGGATATTGGCGGACCGTAGGGCGCGCGCTGCGTGTATTACTGACGCAATATCGCCGCGAGGGTAGATAGGTAGATACGGCTATGAGTTTGACGCATTACGCACGAGAAATAATAGGCAATTGGTAATGAAATGTAAAAGGAACATAACATCACGCCTGTAATTCTCAGCGAGGTAGGCAAAAGAGTGTAGTGCACTCCCACGTTTCGCTAATAGGTGATGAGTCTAATGTCATACACCGGGCATACATTCATGCTCCGAGCCAGTTCTTGAAATACTTGCTAGAAAAATCCGATAGTACCCAACCGGAGATTTGAACGCAGGACCTCTCGATCGGCAGTCGCGGTTGTCACCACTCAATACAAAATATATTATATAAATAAATAATAAAATACGTTGAATGTATGAATAGTACTTAATATTTGGTTTGCCCGGTCATCAGTAATTTTTACCGGGAAAATATAGAATGCTAGAGAAGAGGAACTACTCCAAGCTTCCGGCGTAATACCTCAACGAAAGCAACACTAGGAAGCCATTGAGTGCATAAAATAATAATAAAATTATACCAGCGTTTTGGAGTGGGGCCTAATAGCCGCCAGCGAAGAACGGCAATGTTGTTTTGTCCAGAAGAAGCTACTTTTTACGTCAGTTAATCGTCAAAAAACAGTCAGTACAAACATATCATAATATATTCAAACATCCATACAACGTTTCGAAGATTTTCTCAAGGTCAAAATGAAACCCACATTTTTTTTATAGAAAACTTCACTTCGCCAACATATTAAAGTAGAAGAATGCAATTCGCAACGTAACATCACGTCTATAGTCGCCGTAATTGTGGGTAAAGGAATATGGCTCAGTCCCACGTATTGAAAAATGCATAGGTATTATATGAAAATTTAATACAATAAAAATACACAAATAAAAGTTACCGCTTTTTAACTCTTTTCGACATAGTCACGTGAATGGACAAACGGCTGGCAGCCGATTGTGCACGAATATATCATCAAGCAGATTACTTATCGATCGCTCATATTTCGAAGTCAATGTATGGTTATAAACAGTAGACATAAATGATGCAAAAAAATAGGAAAATAGAGATCACACCGAACTGTCTCTATCACTCGCTGATACACATTTCATTGGCGTGGTTGCAAGTGACACACGCCTGCAAACTTCCCCACGCGGCACCTCACGAGCCAGTCATGCATTACAGCGCGGTCGTGCATATGAGCGCCGAAATGGGTTTGTGCAATTGTTTTATTTATTTTATTATTATTTAGTTTGTTTACTATTCTTCTATTAATTTCAATTTTATCATTCATTGTCCCTTTATTATTTGTTATATGAATATACATAACTATATATGTCAGTGGGTATAAATATGGACAGGTAGAAATGTAAGTAACTAGATTTAATTAATGAATAAATCTAAATATAACAATAAATCTATATATATACATAACACATGGGTCCCAAGTGGGTCAGAACTAATTGAAAGATGAGTAAAGTTTCCAAAACTAGAGAGGATATATGAATAGAGCAATTAATGTAGTAAAAGGAAGTCATGTCCGTAAGTATAGATAATTGGAAGTCAGTGTTCTCTGCCTATCCCATCAAAGACCTGGCGTGATGATAGAAAAATCATAATAATATAGCTATTTGTATAACTGAATAAATGGTTATTTTTTAGAATAAATGGTTTGTTTTGTTTTCTATATCTGTAAATTTTATACATTGTTATGAGTTTGTTGACAACCTCGGTGGTCATGTTGGTTGCAAACGCTACTACTGAACTAGAACTCCTGTGTTCTAATCCTGGGTCTGGCACTACAGGATTTAACTAAGTGTAATTTTCTATTAGCGGCTCGGAGTCTGGATATGTGCCCGGTGTGTGACAATAAGCTCACCTTCAATACCATTGTGGAATATCAACGTAACTGGTGAAACGCGGGAGTGTACTACACTCCTCTGCCAACCTATTCGGGGATTACAGGCGTGATGTTACGCTTACGTTTTACTTTATGAATTTGTCGTTTCAGCATTTTACCTTTATTCACAGTCGTTCTCTAATTAAACAACACAGATGTTTGTGTTGCTCGTCTCCAAATTGAGTTGTTGATGAATTCGCAGAATTTGTTGTGATGTTGGTTGTAATAAATTAAAGTTTAATATTGTGAATTGTACGGTATGACATTGTAATTTTAGCTTTTAAGCGACACATATAGACTTTTCGTTTGGTGCCAGGATCTTCCTAATTCGAATTGAGTTAAATTTAATAATTTTGATTGATAACTAACTACCTTTCATTAAATTCATTTGGGGTGTATGAAAGGAGACGCCTCAAGTGGCGACTAGGTCTGATTTACGGCACATCCTGACCATCGCGACCAATCCTTTCACCACGATGGCTGATCAAAAACGGCAGCCCGCACGGTGTTTTAAAACAAGATATCTTGAAAGAAAATGATTAAAACTCTTCAGACTGCTTATGGACAAGGTCGAAGAGTAACTACCGACGTCCAATGGATGAAAAGGTGCAAATACAAAACAAAAAAAAAACAAGAAAGATCTATAAATGAATTCATTGTTTACAAAGGGAGTCGAAATTAAAGTAGTTCTTTTTATAAAACACACTGTTGGTGTTCTCCAAATAAGTAACAATAAAAGAGAATGAAAAAAAAAATCATGTAAACGGGAACGCTAAGACTGAGATGTCTCTGACACTCAATACAGTGAATTCCTAAGAAAATAATCTTGGTCTTCCTTAGTCTCACAATAAATCTGAGTTCAAATATCTTTACAGATAAGGTACAGTTATCTTTACAGATAAGGTACGTACTAGAGATAAATATATTTGCATACACCTACATATAAAGAAAATTGTATAAGCGAAAAAAAATTACGCATCCATAATATTTCATGTTGAAAACTACATATTTTGTACATCGCCTTTTGCAATTTTCAGAAAATTTTATATAGTTCCCTTCATAGTGTCAAAGTGAATGCGGTGCACGCTTTCAAGCTTCATCACTGCAAGCCTTGTATAGAAGATTTGCAATTTTGAGAAAAAGCTTCTACCTTATCGTTGCTTTGCGTTTCTCTAACGCTGACATTTTACCATTATTGGAATTTTCTGAAAGACGTTACTTAGATCGACGTTTTTAACTCAATAATTTTCTTCTTTTAGGTATAGCTCTGTTCTTGCGTTAGAGAAAGATGTGAGCCTTATTCCACCAAGTCTCTTCAATGTTGTTATAAATACAGTTTAGTGGCCAACCCTTCTGTCGAAAGATGTTAAGCCGTCCTGAAAGCCTCTGATAAGGCTTAAGGGTTTTTATTTAACAAAGATCAAGGAAGCGTGGAAAGGCCCGTACAAATTAGCTACAAGCGAGGAACTTTCCAAAAACTGTCTAAATCCGATACTGCTTAACTTAACAATATTATATGTCATTCGCCAGAAAAATGTACATACATAATTTAAAGTTCAATTAAAGTATAACGTAACGTAACTGGTGAAACATGGGAGTGTTCTACACTCCACTGCCTACCTCTTCGGGGATTACAGGCGTGATGTTGCGTTATGTTACGTTACGTTATTAAAGTATACATTTCATAAAATTTAAATACAGGTATGTACATTGTAAGTACAATGTTAATACGTAGACATAATTTATAAAAAAATAAACATTATTTATAAATTAAACAAAAAGTACAATATCGACACCCATAAAATTGCTAGAACCCATTCCGATTTGTATAACTTTAAAATTCAATCTTTTTTTAATAAAATTTGTGATATATCTTATCATAAAAATGTTCTTATCATAAAAATATATTAACACAAGTGTGTTAATGTATGGAATTGATGGTATTTAGGTCCTTTTTCTACTTTAAAAGTAAATATGCATATTCCATACATATTTTAACGAATGAACGAAATATGAAAAACAAAGGTTTTAAAAGATATTTTTTTTTTGAGTGCGTCGTTGGTAATCTTGCTTGCAAGCTGATCGAGAGGTCCACCCAGGAGGCTTCAAATTCCAGTTCGGGCAGTAATGATTTTTACTGCCTTGGATTTTCTATCAGTAGCTCAGAGTTTGAATAAGTTCCCGGTGTATGTTCATAGTCTCACCATCTATTCCATAGTGGGACGTAAAGGTAACTAGTGAAACGCCAAAAAACCAAAAAGTTCACAGATGCGTAGTCCGACTTTTCTATTACGATAAATAAACAGTTAAATTAGAGGTGAATCAAGGAAAACACGAGAAACATTAGAAAACATTTACCGGTAACGAATTTAACGGGAGTTCGTAATTGCCTCCGATGTTCGTAATTGTAGAATACAGAGAGTAAACATGAACTCGATACAAATTTACGGACCGAATCTCATACCGGTAATTAACTGGCATTTACTTAATCCCTATAACCGAGAAGCTCGACATCGAATACGTACGCGATAGACATCGGAGGAATATACGCTCCTTTTATCTTCAACAATTTACCAATTAGTACTTAGTAGTAAGCATGGTATAAGTAAACCACTTATTCGTAATTGTAATGTACAGATGTTTACATCATATCAACCATCTGAATCATTTACATCCGTTAACAAATTACATTCCTGTTCAACGCATATTCGAGGAAATTAAAATCCAACTACCTGTAACATTCTAAATGTAAAAATGAACCCCAAGTCATAGTTGCTCTGAAGTAACCATATTTATTATAGTTCCATGACTGAAGGCATCGCTCGGTTCATCAGAACATCTTGATAAATAGTAAATCGTTTTTTATGGGTTGAGGCCCTAATGACGGTGTTAATCTAAATTGAATTCGCAAATCTGCTCCCGCCTATGCGATTTTATATTTGTGAGGAACACGAAAAGGTGGATTTCATGCGTAAGAAAGCACGAACTTGAAATTATTAATTTGCTGGGGTAAAAGTTCCCTGCCGGTTTGATGCTTTATTATTTACATATTAAAATAAAATTTTGTTTTTAATTTGTGCATACAGTATGTTTGCACTTTACGTTGGGCAAGTCTTTAAAAGATACTCGATCTCTCTCCCCTGAAGTTAGGGTTAGGTGGAAAATATTTACATACTAGAACCCCCTTGACTGTTTCTCGGCGCTACGAGTAGTAGGGAGGTTTAAAGATCTCCATGGAAACGGAACGGAATCTCCTCCCCCTATATCTAACGTACGCTCCTCGAGGCAAGTAAATCCCAATTCTCGAACATCTCCACGTTGCCTGCTTTCACTCATTTCAGTCGTCACACCGTCACTTCGAAATATGATTTCTGAGTGTTAAGAGAATAACATTTGTTTGTACAAATTAAGTCGTAGCAAATTTGGTCGCATAATAAAAACTAAATATCCCTAGCAACTTTGGGTATAGATTCGATCATAGAATCTTGTTTTTTATGTTTATTTCCTGATCCGACGTATTTTCGTATTTTGTGTTTAAATGCCTGATGAGTGAGAGGTCTTGGGTTCGATTCCCAAATCGGCTATTATTAGCTTTCGCTGTCTTCAAATTTCCAGTATTAGCTAAGAGCTTTAATTTGTGCCCGATATACTATAATGGGACGGAAACGTAACAGGTGAAACATGTAAATCTACTGCACTCGTTTACCTATCCCTTCAGGGAGGTAGAAAGGTGAGAGTACGTATAGCATTTTAAAGTAAAAAATTCTTACCGTCCGTAGTCGGCATTGAATTAAAATTTGAAATTGAAAATGCACATAATATGAACATTTAAATACCAATTTGCAAATATTAACGACTTTTTGTGCGAAATTCGAGAAGTTTTGGCACTGTTGACACGGTGTGTGAATATCGGAGAATTATATTCTTAAATTGCGCTTAAAAATGGATATATTAGTAATAATAGTGACTTTATATTTAAGATAAGTGCTTTAATTTATATTTTAACGTAAGTGCTTAGCTTAAAAGATTAGCACGCCTATGGAGTTTCTTTCGCCGCTTCTTCTCCATAGCGAGGCCTTTTCTGACCTCGATAAAAGGCCTTCTAGAAATGTGTTCTAATGAACTAATTTTGAATAAATGATACTTTGAATGATATGATAATTTAAATTTGAATTAATTGACGAGATTACTTAGCAATTCTATGTAATGTAATGTTATTATTTAAATATTTATAATCTAATATTTGTTCATAATGTGTTAGATGTGGAGCCTTATGCCAATGTTTGTGGAATGATTTGTATATTGAGTCAGGCCGGAAAATATAGATAAGCATAGGCTTTAATTAACAGAATGAGATTGGGCCAAGAATATATGAAATCGAAGGACTAGAATTATGATAACATTGTTTCACTGGTATGAATTTTATTAGGTCGAATTCTATAGCATAGAATTGGGAAAATTTTGTTCTATGGAAGTATGAAATCGAGAGGCAAAAAACTAGTAAATTCAATTTATGAGCATAACAAAATCTGTAACTAGGTTGTCGACTCGTCAATCAAATCTGAACCAGGATAAATTCTCAGATCTTACGCCGTCTACATTTCTTTAATATAGAGTATTTTGGAAATTTTACAGACCATAGAAAGCGTAAGATTGGCATTAACTTAATGCAAATAGGTGTTTATTTGTATTGTATTAACTAATGTGGCATGTAGTTTGTGGAGATGAAATAAATAATAATTATTTATTATTATTTTGATATTTGTTTGAATTTCTCCCTGATTCAAGGGTTAAATAAACCAATTACGCAAGCCGAAGCCAACTGCTGAAGGATTAGATTGATTGCGTAGTGCGGGCGCGTGTTTGTGTGGACACCTAAATTTGTAAATCTAAAAACTTTCAGGTTATACGACAAGTGTTCAAACTAGAAGATTTTTGTAAAATTATGGATGTAGTTCCTGGGAATTGTTAGTGTTTCGAGACTTGTGCGTAAAGTTTTGGGAACTACGCCTGTTGCGGAGATAATTATTGGGTCCGTTTTAACACTGCTAACTTGCTAGTGTCTTTTTATTTCTGTTGAAAGTTCGTTATATTTTGCCATTTGTTCTGCATGTTCGTTAAATTATTATTCTGAAGATGTCATTAAAATAATGTGGTAGTTCGAAATATGACGGTGATTAAGCATTGGTCTTATGGTACATACATTTATTTATTCATTCTTTATTTAAACTTTACGAAATATTAACGGAACAAAATGCGTACTTAATGCTAAAAGCATTCTCCGCCAGTCAACATTGACGAAAACCTGCAAGCACTGAGGTCAGAAACTAAATAACTTTAAAATCAAAATATACTTTTGTTATTATAAAAAGAATTTATCAACTAAAAATAACAATTAAACACGAAGGGTTAACATTTCTATTTAATACTCAAGTTTTGTTCCAGCATGACCCAAAATATGAGCATAAAGGAACACGCTATGTCGCTACCGAAAAGCACAAATGAAAACTAGAAATCATGTAAAAGATTTGGAGCGAGACTAATTTTAAAACCATCACCCACACAAGCATTCTGTCGGTTCAAAGGAAATTCTATATTCCACGTTTGTCCTCAAATCAAATTTTCAGGGAAGTCATCTGAGAGGAAACCCAACAAAAATGTTTTCTTTCCATTATCGCGACCTTTTGAGTTATGAAAGGCGAGAATCCCACAAAAATTGATAATGCGCGGAGTTAGAGAGATACTATACCGTAAGATGCCTTTGTGTATAGCTGGAATCAATATTAACATAAGTTTATCTTCAGCAGTGAAAAGACCAACAAATTTGCCTTCTCTCGTCACTACTAGTTCTGCCCAGATACTGCACGTGACATTTGTGACGCAAAGCGTTGTTTCCTTTATTATTTTTATTAATACATACAATGACCACATTGGGGCTAGGACAAAAGTAAACTATAATAGATGGGAAAATATAAAAGCATTACATTATATTAGGCAAGCTTCTGTTCGATGAATGGTGTTAATAGAAGAAAACATTAATATCTTGTAAATCAAGGACGGAAATGAGAAGTGTAATGATAACAGTGTCAGTGATCTTAACATGGCAACAAAAAAAATGACCGACGCCAACTCGACGGATTTGACGTATTTTCGGCTTTGAACTTCCGGACTTGAATTTCAAATGTGCGTTCCATTTTTATTTGACGGCCGCCAACAATAATCGGACCGGAAACTTCAGTGTTATCTGTGCAGGTTGAAACGTATTTCCGTTTACAGTCGTTTACCGACTCTTTTAAATTTAAGCCATTGTGTTGAATTCTGATTGGAATTTTCTCTTTTAGGAATGTTTGTCACGGAACTTGGTGTTGATTTTTTGGCAGTGACAGAAAAATGTTCTACAGCTGCTTCGTGGCTCTTTAAAAATTCTATCACGATTTTATGTAACGTCACACCTATAATCCCCGAAGAGGTAGACAGACGAGTGTACTATACTCCCACGTTTCACTAGATAACATACATACGCCTAAGACCCAATATGGAATAGGTGGTGAGTTCATTGTCATACACCAGACACATATCCAATCTAGTCTAGTCTAGTCATAACACAGTTTCATCATCATTGATTGTCAGGAAATGTAAGATAATTTTGCTAAGTTTGGGAATTTGTTTTTTCTACTCGTAGATACGATATATGCAGAGAGATACGCATAGATATGCAATATTTTATTATGTTCATTTTCTGTACAGGAAAATTCTAATAAATCCTAAAGTCAGCGACTGTGCAGTTTATCTAGATTAATATTTAATTGTTTTAATTAGTCTTTTTAATTATCTACGCATAATGTTACGTTCTTCATCAATTTTCTTTTATCTTCCCGCGCAAATGGTGGCGCGAGATTTTAATAAATCTTGGCGGGCTGAAGCATCAAAGTCTGCCTTTATTATGACGAGTAAAAACGACAGCAGTGAGAATAATAAACATTTTTTTTCCTCATGTTACCGGCCATATTTGAAGATAAATGTCATTTTTGACAGCGGCGACACGGAAATCTTGCTGCCTTTATGCTCTATTTGTAGAAGGACGAGTACAGTAGTTACAATTTAATTACATACATACAATAAAAAATAGTAAATAGAAAATGTCAAATGTTTGTAAGACAAATATTTAGTATTTATCCGTTCGTATATGTTTTAAAAATAATGACAAATTAAAATCTAAGGCTGATTTAAGAATGTAATATTTAAGATATTTTAATTATAAATAGTACCTATTGTTCATTATAATATGAATTCAACTCAATTTCAATTCAGTGATTGAATAAAATAAAAATATTTATTAAAAAAGAATTAATTTCATAATAAAAAAAACCCATATTGAAAGATTTAATCTGTGCGAAAAGTAATATAATGAATAAATAGTATAATAGTAAAATATCATAATTATTACTAAAAAGTGTTATTTTTGCTTAGTATACTATAACTCTTTAAACATTTTTAGCATAAATTCACTTTTATACCTACAAACACGAAGTCACAATACATTACCCTACACCAAACACTCCAGTTATGTTGAATCATACGTATAATGCGATATAATATTTATATATATTTTATTCTAGGAAGAATCGCAGTATTAACAACATGCTTACAGAATATGTCTTTTTTACGTTTGAAAATTCTATTCTGAAATGAAATACTATTCAAACTACACGTAGATTCCATTGCGCTTAGATAACCTCGCAGTACGAAGGTTTACAAACGCTAGCAAGTTTTATACATTTTTGATTGTAGTCCCCACAGCATTTGATAGCCCGATTTATATTTCAACACCAGATAAAATTGGTTTTCGATGTTCTTACAATTGAATCGGACAAAAGGATAGTATCAGATTAATTCTATTGCACTTGTAACATTTCAATTATGTCGAGTTGTTTATCGCGTATCAAATTATAAATAGACAGTCGACGAAAAGATTACGTAACCAGTTCGCTCGGAGCACTAAGGTTTATTTAATAATAATAATTCCTTGGAAATCTGATCACACGGCCGTCTGATACCAAAGTAAGAGTTATTCTAAATTCCGTTTTCAAATTTATTTGGAAAACTTCAAAAGGTTATTATATAAATCGACTTATTTCTCGATTCGATCCCTATCAGTGCAGATTACAGTGACGCTTCATTCATACTCGTAAATTCACAGGTCGGACCAATTTCGTACCAATACGCTCTAGACTTGACTCCCGATTTGCGGTGAATATTTGGTTTGGAAATTCGGATACTGTGAAATCGTGAACGCTGGTGTTTCAAATACAGGTGTTAACGTAACATTAGCAATACGTCAACATTTGTTCAGAATTCAGCGGAGTATGCGATTTTGTATGCGAATTATGGATCACATGAAAGTAGTGAGCTCTTTATTTATTGTATTATTGTAATAAAATGGCCTTCAACAACCGCAGTTTTGCGTGAGAGAGATGGATGGATCTCGCGTCTCACTCCCACAACTTGTGGACTAAATTAGATTAAATTAAATTAAATCTATCTCTGACGCACGAGAACGCACGTACGATACGTTACAGCGTTCGAATTTCACTTTACAAGTTGTTCACAACGGTATCACTGTTTTATATATAACATGAACAAAATAGCATAATTTTTGCTTCAAAATGTGCATACGAAAATTAAACCCTTGATTGGTTGAACTGAAGCGGAGTTTTTATTTTATTGAATTGCTCCTTCTCCTCGTCATGGTCATTCTTGATCATCACCAGCTCGTCTAACAGGTTATTTAGCAGTGATAAGATAAACTACATAATACTGTGGTCAGCCAGAGCCGAATTTAGTCCTCTTACTGGTCGTTGGTACCCAGGTAAGGGGTCGACGAAAATATTCTTTCTCCACCCCAAAACGGATAAAGAAGTAATCATGTTAAACATTTAAGCGCCAGGAGAGAAAGTCGATAAATATCCAATCATGATACAGAATCGTAAACGACTGAAATTGGCGTAAATTGGATTCGTCCTTTATCCAACCTAAGTCCCTGGATAGCGGAGAGTTCCAATACTATGCTTGTTAGGAGTAAGGACTTCAAGAACAAGTATTTATTCATTTTCTGATCTTTATCCCTTGAGATAATTTTAGAAACGACAGGCCTAGTTCAATTTAAGTGTAAAAGTCAGATTATATTTCGACCGAGTTTCAAGGACGAGTTAAACAAAAAATTTTGCTTGTTTATGAATGGTGAACTGGCTACTTCCTTTTAACGTCCCAACTCTTTCAACTACACGTGGGAGTACCTGGCCATATATGAGCAGCTACGTAGGCAGCGAAATTAGCTGTGTTCTGTGACATATAACCCGCGTACCTAGCGTGGGAATTATAGGCAAAAACCCCTAAAGGGAGGCTTATGTCTAGCAGTGGACTTAGGCTAATGATGTGCGAGATCTGAAGTATAACTCATTCATACCATTCTGACGCGGACTGGCGAAGGTTTACCATTTATATGTGCTATACTAATATCTACATGGACGTAGGTTGATGCTTTGTTAGTAAGTAGTTGCAAGTGGGAATGCTGATCGAGAGGGTCTGGGTTGCATCACCGGGTCGAATGCTACTGCTATAGAACTACATTCATGCCTGGCGTATGGAAATAAGCTCACCCTCTATTTCGTAATAGGACGTAAACGTAACTGACGGTCCGTGGGATTGTACTACAATCCTCTTCCGACCTCTTCGATTACAGGTGTTATGTTACGTTACATATGTAAATTAAAATTGTAAATATTTATATGAGTAAACGTAACATCACGCCTGTAATCCCCGAAGTGGTGGGCAGAGGAATGTAGAACACTCCCACGTTTCACCAGTTACGTTTACGTCCCACTATGGAATAGATGGTGAGCCTATT
>DWDU01001905.1:0-13663 GCA_018245575.1 Jemadia suekentonmiller
TTAAATCAGCAGAATTTTATACCATTGTTACGACAGCAAAAGCATATTTTAATAGTTATATATTAGTCCACACAAATAAAAAAAAAACAATACTCGTACTTTTCCTGTAAACTTCGCCATATTTTAATACAATTATGTCTAGATCATTCTAATACGCTTAACGCTAACATATCACTCAACATTCGACTGGCCCTTTGGCGCAGTGGCCAGTGACCTTGAGTCCCGCGCCTGAGGATTCGATTTCCATTATGGATAAATGTTAATGTCACAAGAACGGGCGGTTTACATGTTTTACGGTTAAGGAAAATATAGTGAAAAAGACTGCGCGCCGGAAATTTGTCCGTAATGTTCTCTAGGGCGTATGAAATTTGCCATTAGACAATTGCTGATTGTTATAAGCTGTGTCCTTATTTTGTGTGGAGACCAATGCGTAAATAATGTGCGCGTGTGAGTGACCACGTATGACCAACCAGGAGTGTTTCCAAGTATGTGCAAATACATATCATAAACAAAAATCCGATCTGAAATATACAGCGTCCATAAAAATGAAAACAGGTTTTTGAAAACGCTGCAAAATAACATGTTCAATTCGGTCTCGAAAAATCGAAATGACTGTTGTGTACCAAAATTTACTGTTCCTTAGGTAAATAATTCTCCAACGTTTTATAGGACACTAAAATGCACCAATAAAAAGGATTAAAAATATGTGCATATGCATAAACGTTACAGCAGGGCTTAGTCTAAATATAGGTATCTACTCACGAAATTAACATTGTCCAGTTAATGTTAAATTTACGTTTAATGATCGGCTAATGTTTATAATATAAAGGGAATCATTTTCTCACCGTGGCCTACTGTACCTTAATTAAATACGTATTACTTAATTGAATTAAACTATTCCTTACAAATTCTAACGACTATATTGTAATTGATCTTAACTTGAACCGCTTAAAATACCTGTCATTTACCACAATATATTTATATTCGACAATAGTCAAACTCAGGATTAACAGCTCATAAACATCTCATTATGTTAATGATCGTCATCGGCCTGTTCCCCTCCACTGCTGGGCATAGACCTCGTAATTAACACGATTCTGAGCTTGAATTCGCTTCTTCGTTGCCAACCGCTGTCAATCACTTCGCATATGTCGTCAGTGGACCTAGCTGGAAGGCGTCAGTTTATATAAACACTCTTATCTATAACCATAATAATTTATTTATTTAGTAAAATCTTAAATCTAACATTACAGGCTACGCTCAATTCATTAGCTTACCTAAGTAAGCTTATATTACATTATGTCTATATCATAAATCTATAAAACGTCAAAAATATAGTATATACTCTTAGGTACATATACAGTACATACACATATGTATATATGTAGATACATTAATATCCCACGACATCTAAATTCAATACTGTACTATAGAGTAGCCACCTGTCGTTCGAGCTACCTCACCGTAACAGGTTTTTCAAAAATTCGTTTACCAAGGCTTACTAATGATTAAAACTAGTAGCAATTTAGTAATAATTCATTAATTAAACCGTAACACCATTTGATTTTCTCTATCACTAACATACCCACACCATCTCTAATACAAAACTGGTTTTAAACGTAACATTTTTAACAATAGGTACCTAATGTAATAACCACAATCTGCGGTACACCTGGATGCATTCATGAATTGAAGAAATATTTTAAAATTTAGATAAAATTGCCTTCATATAAAACGAGAACAACGAGCCAGCCGCTCTTAGTCAGATAAAAAAATACGAATAAACAATAAAAATACAAAAGTGTTCGCGTGATCTATAAATGTTGTATACAAAAATTGTGTGAATCAACAACGCATCGTCGATATAAGCCGCGGTAAGGCCATGTTCAATGTTAGTCGTTCGCGTACCGCGCGAAGATACGTTGTTTTTATATAATATATTTATTCGTTTAATTTGTAATTATAAGATATGGCGTCAGCCGTGATTAAATTCAGTGCCATACTGATGCTGGTCGGGATCTGCGCAGCTGATATAGGTCAGTATTTGCACTTTTTAAAGTAACATTATAAGTAATGGACTAAACATATAGCGGCAAAAAACTTAGATCGTAATAATCGTGCCAGCAGTAATCAAGTATTAAAAACTTGTATGCGAAACTATAAAGAGTGGAAAATGATTGTTTACTTTTATATAATTTTTGTTACAATACTCACTTGTCTAGCGAAATAACCTATAAATAACATCAATCTTTAGTCCATGATCTGCCCGAGATTAAAAGACTTATAGCTAAGTTGGAACGTCCTTTGTTCTAAAGCTGAGACCTCACAGAAATATTAGCATTTTTATACATTGCTGTTATAATTATCAACAATCTTTTCCAACACCCGACTTATGTAGATACAAAATGAACGTCCTTGTGTTCAAACAAAGCAGACTAAATAATTATTAGATATAGAAATTGAAAAATCTTGACCAATTCGTTTTCTTTGGTAATAACAGGTAGAGCACATTAGCCCAGCACTGGGGTCTTCATAATCTTGGCAGATAAAAACAATGAAATGCGTATCCGCTTCTTCATAATTTTAAGTTTATAATGCCATCTTTATTTAATATTTACTTTTATCGACTATATTCACATCACTCCTGTTCTTCAAAAGCCTACTCGATTTTATGATATTCGAATGATCTAAAGGCTAATGAGGCTAATTTAATAAATCCTCAAAGTTATATGTCCTGATTTTCATCTTATTTTAAATATGTTATTAACGTTCATCGATTGCACTGATCACATACGTGGCTGATTTAAACTAAAAATTTTTTTAGTAATTATACATTACGGGTTATACATATAGGTATTGATTTTCCATTGTGCTGTCGGAGGAATTTACTGTTTTCTTCAAAATCTATAAATCTTTGACAGCGGAGTGCCAGCGACTTGAATTATTCAATGGGAGTACATATAAATTTAAGACTTCTGCGGAGACCTTGTTTTACGTCAGTGCGAAGGTCAAGAACTTAAATTTTACAAGCCTTTTAAGATTTATGTTTTTATATTATTATTTATTTACTTTCAGATTTGTTTTATTTATTAATTTAGACTTATTCTTTTAAAAGTATAGTTTATTTTGACCACGTATTTTCTGCTCGATGTATTCTAATTTGTACAATGTGGGAATTGGACAGTCGTTTAGTGCTCATGGTTCTTTTAGTTTATATATCGTTTGGATAAGATAAATAAATTTCACTAAATCTTAATCTAATCCAAATTCCACAAAGGGTTTGGAGCGAAGTGTAGTACAGCGCCACGATTCATATGTTAAATTACACGTCAATAACACAATACGTCATAATTTCTAAAACAAAAACTCGGGTAGAGGATGTTTTAAAAACTTTCGCCGATGAAGAATGCTTTTCTTCAGGAATGCCCGGGTTTGATACTTGTAACAAATTAACAAAAACATTTGAAATTTCACATAAATCCGAAGATGCAATACATATATCAACAATTCAGTTTAGTGCCTTGTCTGGATGGTAGCAACTTCCATCCAAAGTCGGGAGCAACACGTGTTTAATTTCCATCTAAAGTATCTATCAAGCATAAAAAAGATCTTTAATTCAGTTTCAAATTTAATATTGTCTTGGACCATGTATAGATTCATAAAAATCATTGTATACAAAAGCTTCCTTAATACAACAAAGAAAACTATACGCCGCGGTCTCTTCCTCGAAAATAAACCCGATTAGGTATCTTTTGTCTAACAATTATAAATCTAATTTGAAATTCATTAAGACTGATTAAAAATTTAAATCAAGCGCACTTTCTATTGTTCGATGTTTCCTTCATATCGCTATTTATGTTCGAATAATTACTTAATTAGTTTCATATCATTTAATATGATCTGCACTTAATATGTATACATATTTCTTCTAATCTGATTCCGGTTCTGCTAAAGTCACCTCGGATCATTCTTAGCAACAGTACATTAACAAGTAAGCTTACAAGGATGAAATATTTTAAAATCTTAATATTTTCCTGTATCTTAAAACATGATGCCGACTGAATGGTGTCATCGTTGAAAACGGACTGCTTAACTAGATGTCCTGGGTTCTATCTCCGGGCAAACCCAAAAATAGTAAGCACGTTTAGTATTATTAGGTTTTCTAGCATGGGATTCCCAGCAATCGTTGGGAGTCCAGATTCGTGCTCTTCCATAGGACGTATAACAAAACTGGTGAACAGCATTAGTACCAAACATCTCGGCCCGTCCCTTCCGGAACATACAAGCGTGATGTTATGTTATATCAGTGAGTTACGTGCAATACGTCAACAAGCTGATAGAAGTGTGTCAGGTCAGACACAAATGTCACAGGGTCACGAATATTGCAGTTGACTCGCAGTCAGTAAACACGATTACGAACGTTAAACATCGATATCGAAACACCGCTACGTACCATACTTGCTATTTGTTTAACGGTACTTCAGCACCCCACAATGACTCTACATAGGTTATCATAGTACCATTAACTCTACGGACTTGGATACCACACGGTAATTCTACATAGAGTGTCGTAGTACTATTTTCTTTACGGATTTAAATGTCTCACTCTAACTCTACATAGAGTATGACAATATTTTTATTCTACAGAGTTCAATACCACACGCCAACTCTATATAGAGTAATATAGTATAGTACTACATTCCCCTCTACGAACTCCAATATCTCACGCTAACTCTACATACAGTATCATAACTTAGTTGTTACTCTACGGACTTCGATACCACACGCTAACTCTACAGAGTACCTATGACAATACCAATTGTACTTTGACCAATTCATGAACGTTAGTTCGTGAAGGGAGTGATGAATGTAAAAGAAACACGCAAGGGATGAAAGAATAGAGATATTTACAATTCGGAACTCTTTTTCTATCCCGCAAGGGACTTGGCGTGCCGATATAAAAATAAAACGAAACATTCTCGCAACATTAAACATTGATAAAGGTCAATTCCGTTACTAAATAGCATTATCTCTTAAATGCAGGCTGTTGACTCCTTAGTGACTCGGAATCTGGATTTGTGCTCGGTGTACGACAATATCCACACCCCCTATTCCATAATGGGACGTAAATGTAAGTGATGAAACGTGAAAGTATACTACACTGCTCTGCCTATGTCTTCGGGGATTATAGACGTGATGATACGTTCTAACTTACGCAATGTCTGTAACCTAAGTGACGTAAAGTTACAAAATGCTATTGAAAATACTGGAAATGTTATAATGAATAGAATCTTCTTAAATAAACAACGTTATCAATATCACAAACACTAATGGTAGTTCGCGTGTCTATGTTAAACAAACATCTTGTAACTTAGCAACGTAATATAACAAGAAAGTAACTAGCTGTATTTTATGCTGTATAAAATTACTTATTTTACATTAGGGCTATATTTAGTATTTTGTAAAAGTTTAACATCAGGTAAATTAAATTTTACATCTCTCTCGCATATATGTGATTGAGCTGTATATAAAAATCTTCCACTTTACGCACTCATGAGTCTGCATTTCTATGATTATTAGCACTTTAAGGCATTTTTATCGAACCTCCACACTGACTAAACAACGTAAATAATACATATGGAAGCAAATAATAAGGGCTATTCAAATGTCAAATCAATCATTGAGCGATTACTACAATTATTATTGAATGAATGATCAATTAAATATTTTATAATCATTTCCAGTAATATCACATTACCCAACATTAAAGAAAGAACAGAATAAATGTTTTTCAAAAGTTCTTACAGTAAAAAAACCTTTTCTATTCTATTGATCATTTCAAAGCAGACTGCATATATAAATCGTCATCACCTGTGTTGTCTGGCATAAAATGCCATTTGGCACAAACTCCGGTTCTTTGTTAACAACAATGAAGAATAAATAAACATATTTAAACATATGCATAAACTTCAAGTATGTATGGCGGATGATGTCGCCATCGCGATTATTATACAAACATATTATTACAATTAATAAATATATATGCCAAGGAATTTTTTATTGTTGTGATATAAAGTTCTGATTTTTTTGAAATTACCAATTTAACATGTGTTTACATCCCAGAGCGTTTAGATGTATTAACAATACATATACAAGCGGAGCATGTGATAAAAACGTTCTGTAATAGCCCTATCAATTGTACATAAATAAAAATTGTTGGTAACAAATATATCCGTTTTTGTGGGAACACAACTTACAGCACGGCTTTGTATCCCCGAAGGGGCAGCCAGTGGAATATATTTCAAGCGTACGATCCATCAGTTACGAGTATGTTTAGGGTTTCACTATGGAATAGGAAGTGAGCTTATTGCCACATACCAGGCACTAATCCAGACCCTGATCTACTTACAGAAATTTCGAGCTAAAGAACCCAATAGTACCCTATTTGGGGATCTAACCCAGAACCTCATAATCAGCAGTTAGTTGAATTAGTTTCTGAGAACAAGTTGAACAATATCTTTCACATGATTATTAATTTTGTTAATATTGTTTAAAATTTTCAAACTTGAAATCTTTCTCGTATGCAGCTAGCTAGCAACCTATTGTACCTATTAGTATAAATAAATACATGTGTCTTACGCTGTATATGACGCCACAATAAAAATTACATTCCATAATCTAAAAAATGAGCGAAACAGGCTGCCAAGATGACGCATGGAACACTTCTAATAATATGTCAAGGTAATAGTAAGCAAGCCAAACCCTTGGATGGTTGACCGCAGATATTTTTACAAATTGGAACAACCTAAGAAATCGTTTTTATAAGCTTCTTTTGATTGTGCTAATTAGATTATTATCATCAGATTAGTTCTTCAACTAAGTCGTTGGAATTCACGGTGTGCTTACTTGATTTAAACGCTTTGGATACAGACTTTGACCATGTAGAACTATGTCTAGCTTCTCTTAGCGCGAAGCTTCACTTTCTTGTCAACACGAAATGTAATAATAAAAATATTTAAATCAGACCAATCGTTTTATTGGTTCTCTGTTGGTCATAATTTCTCTCAGAATGAGAAGGACTGAGACTTAGGATAACTTAGACCTTCAAAGTCTAACGCACAAAGTCACTGCAAAAAATATTAATTAAAATAGGTAGTATAAATATTTTATTAAGTAAAAATTTTACAATGTGCTGTTGCACACTTTTTAAAATGTAGGTATAAGATGTACAAGTACATTTAATAGAATTTCATGGAGTTCAGTAACTTAGAGATATGTCCAAACAAAGGTAAAAATGAAGCACGAACATACAAGGAATACTTACATACCAGAAACAGATCATGTCTAAAACTGATTCTATTAATTCAAAACATGTGGTCTAACAGGTTGCGTAGGACGCACCAGGACCGGTCAGCGGATCCGGCCAGATCAGTGTAGCGTCGTTAAAATGCTAAGTAAAACCAAGATAGCTGTTCCTTGCCCTAGCTGTCCTTAGAGCTTGCCAAGGATATGCACACTCAAGGCTTTGTTACGTGAATATTAAATTTCTAATAGATGTTAGACGCCACGTGAGAAAAGTGCTAGATGCATGCAATTTCGTTAATTTCAACCTGACAATACCATTCATCCTTCTCGTTATTTAAACTAGTTCTTAGAAGAAAACCAGTAAATAAGCGTAGCCTTAATAAGAATGGCCAATCTGCCTTCCACGTATAGATTATGTCACGAAAACTGACTTTGACCTTCCTTTTGATGTCATGGCTATTGTTTATATCATCCGGATGGAAACCTCTCGGAGTGATTCACAGCGAAATTCACTGAACATGTAGCAACCGGTAATCAATTCACATTCTGAATGCATGCGTGATTGGTGACATATTGTGAAAAATATGTTGTTTTGTACCTGTACCGACTTTGTTCGTACCTCTGCTGACTATATATTAGTCGTCTAAACAAATTATGCTTCTGATTTTTATGAAGACCAGAGACGAACTTCTGCCAATTGAAAGAAGTGAAGAAGTTCTAAGTTCAACAGAATGATTGTTGAATAGAAGTATTGGCAGGCGCAACCCTGATACGCTTATAGGCTTTGACAGATTCGCGAAATAATTCTATGTACTTCTACAAAGTACACGGAATTAAGGAACTCAGCACGTCCCATGTTTGGCACTTGCGAGCACTTTACATTGCTACATTCTTCAACTCTGTGCTCTCTGCCTACCCCGCAAGGGACCTGGCTTGAATATACGTATACATATATGTATGTAGATTCTTCAACTTTAAACAGCCCTTATACATTAAGTGAGACTGTGTATCTCTTACTTGAAGATGTTACACAAGAAATATAAATAAATAAACGCTGAGCTTTTGTACTCTGCATTTTCAAATATTTTTTTCCGTTTAGTTCATGAATGTTTCATGCATAGCTCTTTAATGATTATTGAAAACGTCATTCTTCAAGGTTTCGCCTCAATGTTCATTTAATATCGTGTACGTATTTATTTATCAACGATCAATGCATATGCACGTGTATATATTATTCTAATGTAAAAATGTTCGTGTTCTACTGAACTGAATTTCCTTACAAAATTATTGATTACCTACCAACACAAAAATTTTGAAAAAGCTAAAACGAAATGTTGTCGTTTGAATAATGAAGAAAACTCTGAAATATTGACATAAGATTCAATAATTATATCGAGTACTGCAATTTATATTCTTCGTTTATATAAATATGAATCTCCATATGTATTGTTATGACATAAGTATATAACCTAATATACGTTAGCATTATTGCCATAATGACCAACGCTTAATTTCATATTATGTGAATAGTAATAAAATGAAACTGTAGTAATAAGTACAAATAAAATTGAGTGCAATTGACGATTAATAATAAAATGAAAAAACATTATTTACATAAATAATTTCTCGAATAAAAAACACAACTTACATATAAAAATTCTTCAAAAAACACTAACATATCCTTGAATTTTAAACCTATGAACCGACCTATTACAATTCGTACTAAACAATCGAAATAATTACGTTAATGCTCGTACTGATTTTCCGTATATAAGTACATAATATGTATATTTTTTTCTCTAACACGCCAATTTCAACTGCCGGAAAGCAAGTCGCGTCGTTATTAGTCATCTTGTGTATTGTAATAGACGATACAGTTAAGTGTTTTATAATAGACAATATAGACGTCGGACTTGACCGTGTGATGCTATGGAATACATTTTATAAATGTCTGCGAACAGGAAGTAATTGTAATATCTAAGGCCATATTGCAACACTGTAAGTCAAAACCGGGGTTAATACAAATCTGTTCTACCCTTATGAGAAATAGCCTATAGAGAAATAGCATATGTTATATATGTATATGCACTCTGACTAAGAATTAAGTCGGCTTGTCTGACGTTTATTTTTTCGGGGTGGCCCGACTGGTTTATGACCTATACAAGGTCCTTCTTCATGAGCTCCCGCCGATGCAGCGAGATCGCGGCGAAGGACTCTAATCATATATGTTTAGTATATTAATTCTAATCATATGTCTTTAGCATCAATGTAATCAATTCTATCTTTTATTGGAGACGCCTACTCACTCTTCCCTCGGTTGGAACAACTCAAGCAGTAAGTCCCGAAAGAAATTGCTTTTATTGAGATAAAATTAAAGGTCCTCTATTTCATTTATTCTACTATAGCTCGCTACGCCGTCTTGACACTTATCAAACAAACACAACATCAACCTAGTCGACATTTAAACGCAATTTAAACTGAAATAATAATAAACGAGTACTAAACATCGTATAACCAATAACGAGCATCACCAGCCGGTGCTCTCTGCCTACACTATCAGTGACGTTCCATGACGACATAATAACAACCATCTCATTGGTATGCCCATATTTATGTTATGAATAGTGCATCACGACCACTCATATAAAACTGGTTTGAACCGGATATTATTTTCACAGCGATATGAATAGTAAAGAATCTCGGATCTAATGTAATAGCAGACTGGACATTAAATATCCTTATAAAATGTTTATATGGATAAACTCATGTTACAAGGTAATACAAGATATATATTAAGGATTATATTAAACTGTTCACGTATCTTTTCGTGTAAAATATTTTTAGTTCGATTGAATATATATGTTTATTTACTAATATAAAATTCGAAAAATACAGTGTATATTAATTTACACATACTGTATAAATTAATATATACTGTATTATGTACTGTAATATTATCCAGCTTTATGCACTTTTGTAGGAAAATGGATGGATATCTTTTATTTTGTCCTTATCTATTATTTATTTCATTTTACAAGGAAACACATTATTGTTCGTTTGACATATCCCTTTAACAAATACATTTAATAGATGATAATAAGTTGTATAATAAAGAAGAGTATCAATTAATGATAGATGAGCATATTATATCAGAAAAAAAGATTATTTATTATTCAATTTTCTTACTTTTTTCGTTACTTACGGTTTTGCATATTCCTGGTGTCGGCTGGTAAGAAATACTATTTAGTAATTAGCTTCCTAATACAATTAGTTCAATAAAGGTTAAGTAAAAAGTAAATCACGAATATTTATATACTTCCAATTACAAACCGGATAATACTTTCATAGCAAGAGTAATTGTAAAGAATCGTATTGTTTATGTCTTTTGAGAAATACAAGTGAGATATTATGTCTACCGCTTCGGGGTTTACAGGCGTGATGTTACGTTTAAATGAATAGGAGTCAACAAACAGCTGGTGAAAATACTATGCAAATGCAAACTGCGGTAGAAACGTATCCTACACATAGTATGTGCTGTAAAAGGTATAGTTGCAATACCGGATCCACGAACAAGGTCCGTTATGAGTACCTTGAACTCTTTGTACTGAAATTTATTGCGGTTGCCATCAATACAAGAAACAATGTAGGTATTGTTTCTTTTCAATTATCCATATTCCACTATATGACTAATAACACAAAAAATATCACACCTGTATTTCCCCGAAGGGGTAGTCAGCGAAGTGTAGTACTCTCACTGCCGACTCAGATGTCAAAGTAAAGTCATTGTATAACATGTGAATTCTGAACTCCTGAAATGAATAAACTGTTATTAAGCCTTAACACATATTTCTATAACACGAACATAACATAAAACAAATCATACAGTATAAGTATAGATCGCATTTGACTGTACAAAGACACATACTTACTCGTAAATATTATTTACGGTAATTGTAAAAATGAACACCATACAAAATCTCGTTAGGAAACGAAAAGATCGTGTAACCAAGTTCCAAGGACTATATATTTATTTAGACATACAAGCAGCATAGTATACATAACATTTTCAACAAAATTAATCCTACAGTAATAATATACCCTATATACATGCCAATTATAAGTATGTACAGCATTCTCGTAATTATACAAAGACATGTTATTGCTTATTGTGAAAATAATACAATGGGATGTTCAATAGTATTTGCTAATGTTTAAGCCTAAAAATTACAAAATGTTGAAAGAGCATATTATATAGCTTATCCCGGATCTGACTTGCTTGCAGGAGAGAAGCCGGTCACAGAGGTGTGTCTCGGGTGCATCTGCCAGGCTGTGTCCGGCTGCAAGCAGGGGCTGAAGTGTGACGGAGAAACGTGTGGGCTGTTCAAGATCACGTGGGCCTACTGGGCTGACGCCGGCAAGCCCACGTTGCCCGGCGTGGCCGCTGACGCACCGGATGGTAAGTTTGTATTTCGTCTATACACTCTCATTAACCTATTTATAGATCGTATTTAAAATGTTAAATTGTTTATAACTTTTTTATATTCGTTTATTTTGAGTTTAACTAATGTAAATACATCACGTAAGTATATTTGTTTATATATTAACTTACCGGCCGTTAGTCTTTGGCTAATAGAATTTATAGAAATAATGACTGTGTTGATATTTTTTAAATTAAATGCATATTTCACCGCATTTTTTTTCTGTAGAATCGTGTTCTGTAAATGATGTGAGTAGTTTTCATTATTATAGATAAAAATGTATGTTGCTAATTATTTCGTTCTTTTCATTTCAGCATACTCCAGCTGTACTATAGACCCTGTCTGCGCTGCTAGCACCGTCCAGGGCTACATGAGTAGGTTCGGTCAGGTGAGTCAAAGTGTGGCGTAGTACGTTAAGTTTACATCATTTTGTGTCTTGTGTTGTATTTAAAGGTAATTATCTTCTAGAAAGTGTCTTAAGACGATGATTAAAATAAATAGATGATTGCTGTAAATCCTCATTCTAAATATAACGTAAAAAGGGGGTAAAACACTAAATACTTCCCAGCAGCCAGCAGTACAAAAACATTCATAAAACCTATCTCTTTAGGGATTACATGCGTGATGTTACGTTAATTTTATACATTCATTAAATTACCGCGCTGGAGGGACATAACTTGCTATACAGTGTTAGCAAAAGCCTCTAGTATACTCTAAGCCTGAACAGTTACAAAAGCAACTCGTTCCCAGCAGTGGGACTTAAAAACCGTTGCAAGCAATTATAGAATATAAGTAAGTTTATTTAAGAAAACTGTTTAAAACATTTAGTAAAAACATTTTAACATTAAACGTTTAGTACATATTTATTAACAGTACATCAATATAGTAAATAAATTTAATTACTTTACATACATTAAAATAGTATAAGTATATTGTTCACAGTACCTATAATTATATATACACCAATGATTATATTATTTTATGTGGACTACCTTTAAAATAATCTGTGCGCAGATGTTTATTTATCGATCACATGTCGTCATCGAAAATGGCGGGAACGATCTCGTAGGCGTCGCCACAGACAATAAATGGTTTACATCGCGGCATTGCCATTGAGATTTGCATATACAGCCGCACCGTGACATCACCCGCTTAATGCCAAAAGTCATATCGTGGTAACAATAACAATCGAATCTATTTCTGGACTTTGATTGATCTATACTTATGATTGATTCCCACTAGTAGCTTCTTAACTGTTTACGCTAATTATTATGAGATATTTAAAAGGATCTTTACAGTGGTAATTACTATGCGAGTGATGCAGGACTCACACTACTAAAAATTTCGTTTGCATTGTACGCAAAGTTGAGGAAGCTCAAATGTCAAATAAATCAAAATGATTCAATCAATCAAGCAAAGTCAATCAAAAAAAATCCTTTATATCCATATCGAATATAATACGTTACCACTGACATCATGGTAAAACCCAGTAACGGCCTTAAGGAGACACCGCTCCGAACCGCGACAAACCGCAACTGGTTTCATACTTTGCTAATAACAAATTTTTGCAAATATTCAATCAATAGCTTTTTCCATCAATATGTTAATTTGTTATTAACAACTTGTAAGATCCTGATAAGGGGTTTTTACCCGTGTCTGTTACTATAAACGAAAATACTGAATAATAACAGGAATTCACGCTCAGTAGGTACCTAACGTTGTTTCTTAATAAGTTCTCTTGATATATCATATAGTATCTTAAGTACCTACGTAATTACGAAATTCAAAAAAAAAATGTAGATTTTACCATGACGTCCGGGGATATCTACGACATTATATCAAACTAACAACGTTGCTAGGATTTACTGACTCCATTCTCG
>DWDU01001906.1:0-13662 GCA_018245575.1 Jemadia suekentonmiller
TTGTTGATGGCAAGGAGCATGTAACAGAAGAAATTATTGAAGAACCCGATGACGTTGAAATTATAGAAGAAAAACCTAATGTTTCACATACACTTGAACAACAAGAAGTGAAAGCAAAACGTTTCAAAATTATACGTCATGTACAAATAATTGATGGAAAGGAGAATGTGACGGAACAGATAATAGAAGAACCAGACGATGATGTAGGAATTACCTGGGAAGACGATACGTTATCAAGAAATGACAAAAAAGATGGGTCAATAATATCTATTACGAAGCATGCATACAGTACTGAAGCAACACCTTTAGTTGTTACGAATATTAAAGTTAAGGATTCAGGACACGTAATGGCTGATAATGATACTCAAGAAAGTGGAGAAACATTAAAAATCAAGAGTACAAATGAAGAACTTATTGCTGAAGAAAAGCATATAGGCTCTACTTCTAGGGAAGTTGATACAAGTGAAGTTTTACCTTTAAAAGTTGATCCTGTAGATGCGCCTGCTAAATTATCTGAATCTGTGGTAATGGTATCCAAGAAAGGACCTAAAATTGAAACACCGAATAAAGACAAATTGATTTCTGTTAAATTACCCAAAGATGAAGAGAAATTTCAACCAGATAATGTTCTTGACGTAACAAACACTTTAATTGGAACCGAAATAAGACATCCCAACGTTTCAGAAATAGCAGTAGGTTTACCAAAAATGTCCGAATCCCTTGAAAACGTTGATTCTGAAAAATTAGTTGACACTCCTCCCCAAAAATATAAGGTTAATAATCCTGACGCAGTATCTGGCATTACGGACGAGGAAGTAACAATTACTCAACCTACTGATTTGAAACCAACGCCAAGAGAAGCTACAGTGATTATAGAACATAATATAAAAACAGATTTCCCTTCACCCGTTAAAGATATCTCAATTGTTGACTTCACAAAGAGTTTGATTGGTAGCGAAATAGATCATTCGACTATTTTAAAATTTCCCGTTAAGGACAGGAAAATAGCAGAACATCTAGATTCTGATGTTCAACAAGCTTCATTCTCCGATAAAGATATAAAGTTTATGATACCAATGGAAGATATTATAACGAAGGAACTACCTAAATCATCAGAAATTATTAATAATAAAGATATAGAGCAATTACCAGACGTAAAAACGAAATTGATTCCTGAACAACAAATACTTGAGGAAGTATCAACCTTTAAGGAGGAACCGATTTCACCATCCACTTCTATTAATATTCTTCCCGTAAGAGAGATTAAAAAAGACAGAACAGTTGAAGATACAATTAACTTAATTGCATGCGAAAGCGCTTCTCACAATATTCCATACCTTAAATCAAGTACTGAGAAGAAAAAAGAGAAAGTTGAAACACCGCATAGTAAGTTAGAATCTAAAGAACAGACTTTGATAGAAAAAACTGATAAAGTTCAGCCTGTAACGCCAGAAGATGATTCTGAATTAAAGGGATTGTTGTCTAAATCTTCAGAAATCGTTAGTAGTAACGTCGATTTTAATCCCACGAATAAGTCTACAGATTTAAAATTATCAATTGCTGATGAGGGTTTGGCTCCTGAACAAGAAATCTTCGAGGAAATATTGCCGTACAGTAATGAACCGATTACAGCAACCAAAGCTATGACTATAGTTCCTGTCAGTGACATTGAAAGAGACAAAATTATTGAAGATACAATCAGCTTACTTGTAAGTGAGAGCGATACTTATAAAGCTTCACATATTAAACCAGACATAAATACGGAGTATGACAAAACTGTGATTTTAGAAAGCAAGTTGAAATTAGTAGAACCGACCATTGCTGAAAAATCTAATGTAGTACTCGAGGCCAAGACTCTCGAAAAATCTGAATTAAAACCTAATTGCGAATTTATTAAAGAAGTGCAAGAATCTTCAGCTGATATAGTTGTAAAAGAGGAACCTGTAGTATTAACAAAAGTTGTTGATAACTTAAAATTCGATGAAGCTAATGTCGAGTCTCCAAAAAAAGCTAAATATGTCACAGAAAATATTACAGATAAGTTTATCGAAATTGAAAAAGAAGTGTCTTCCTTAGCACCTATAGATGAAAAGGTACCGATATCTAAAACGACAAAGCCTACATCTGAAATTTTATCTAATGAACCTGCGTACGCGGTTCAAGAGCCTGAAGATAAAATAATAACTATAACTGAAAACCTACCACCAGCTCAAATATCTCCATCTAACTTTACGTCAAATATTACACATGAAACGACAAAAATTGTTACCAGAATTAAAAGACGAATAATTAAACATATACAAATTATTGACGGCAAAGAACATATAAGTGAAGAGGTAATTGAAGAACCGGAGGAGATAGAAGTTCTCGAAAGTGAACCCGTAACCCACGTTATTCAAGAGCAAGGAGTAAGAACAAAACGCATAAAAATAGTACGGCAAGTTCAGATATTAGATGGAAAAGAACACGTATCCGAACAAATTATTGAGGAACCAGGTGAAGAATATCTTGCTGATTCGACAATTACAGCCGACATTGATGTTCATGTCTCACAACCAGAAATAACAAACGTCACTGATAGTACAAAACAACAAAGTATTATTGACATGACTAAAATGATGTTAGAACAAGAAAGTGCGTTTGTAGAACAGATGCCGTCTCATTCGAAAATATCCGCATCAGTCAAGTTCCCAAATGAAAAAGTCCTTATGAAGACATCTGAAGAAGAAGTGAAACTTATATCCCCAGAAATACCTACGAATAAACAGGACCACCTTGTTAAAGTTGAAGGAGTAATTGAAATTAAACCAAATATATCTAAAGAAATGTACGAAGAACTTGAAATAACCAAATCAGCCGATGTTCACAAAGAAAATCTATTAGAACCATCAAACAAACAAATCATATCTGTCGAGGCAAAGGAAGACACGACACAGCTCAAAACACAAATTATTGTAGACACTCAGGATGTATTTGATTCTAATGATCATAGTAAACCTACTGAAATAAATAAAGCTCTTCATCAGAATTTACTTGAACAAAAAAAAGATTCTGTATTCCCAACAGATGAAGACGTATCTGTAAAATCCGTAAAACCGATTCCAGTAACTCTAACAGAGTCACAAATACCTGATGTCGTCACGGAGTATGTAGAGATTGACAAAAGTAAAGTACCAGAAAAAGATGGTTCGCAACAAACAGATACACTGAGATTTGCAGCGGAAATTGAAAGAGAAATTTCAAACACTCCTTTGGAAAAAGACCTTGATGAAAATACTCCTGTAGAACCAAGTTCTTTTATAGTACAATCTGCTATAGATAATCTTGGCAAACCTAAAGATGATAGTAATTTAGTCGCCCAGCAAATTCATGAACCTATAGTTAGCGCTGTTTCACTCTTAAACACGTCCATTGTACTAAAAGGGCCTCAGGAGGTCATTGTCAAAGAACATGTTATAGAAAAATCAGAACTGACACCAGACACAGTTAAAGATAATGACCGCATTCTTCAGGAATCTTTGGTGGAAATAGACTCGCCTACAATATCTCAAAAGGACATTATAGACCGGACAGTTGAATTTCTTATTCAAGAAAGTTCCAATAAGCAGGAATTGTTAAATGTTGTAACTGAAAGTTCAACCAAGCCAGACGACACTTCAGAGAAAAAATTCGATGACTGTGAAACCAAATCAACGTTACACAAGTTAGTATTACAGGAAGCACCTAATCAAACAACTGTCCACGTGGTACCTATTCAAACGAGCACAGTTTTAACAGAAACCTGCATAAGCGAAAATTCTAAAACACCCGAAGTATCATACGTAGAACAGTTCGAACCCGTTCTTGAAACTTCAATTAAAAGTGTTGATGAAATTATACGAGACAATGGCAAACTGCTACTAGAGGCAAAAGATGTGGTATCAAACATTTCAAAAATTATTGAAGATCAACCAGGTTTGTCAGGATCAAATGTAAAGTACGATATTAAGACGTTCATTGAATCAGAACGACATGATACCCATTTACGATCTATTAAAACACCAAATATTCCATCCGTTGATTATGAACAAATAAGTAGTACATTACATCTAAGAGAAGATTATCCCAATAACCCAACGCAAACAGTAGACATTTCCTTGACTCTAGCCAAGAAAGATGAAACGAAACCATCTAAGCCAAGTGTTCAATTAGATATTACCATTGATGATGCAGATCCTAATAACCCGTCATTACTCAAAAAAGATATTAATGTAGACCTGCCGGTGGTAGTTACAATCACAGAAGAACACTATAAGCCATCAAAACAGGAAAATTCTAGTAAAGATGAACCAGCCGTTAAACTAATTTCAGAAGAATGTGGTAAAGATCAGAAACGTAGTAAAAAACGAAGAAAACATAAACGTCTGTCTGAAGCTAGCGACTCGATAGATTCGCATACTGAAACAGAAAAAAGTTTAATAGAAACTGACAGTTCTTCCTTAGGTCATTACGTGGAGCTACCAACGTCTCCGCCTATCGAATCTCCAAAGCCTTCGGGTGATTTAGAAACGTCAGTAGAATATATAGAAGTTGATGAAGCTTCTTCCGTCATTGACTCCGAACAAACTGTTGAAGAGCAAGGATACGAACCTGAGGATATTTCTTTTGATCCTATTCCCGCTGTCGATAGAAAGAAAAAGCAGAAGAAGCGTAAACCACATGATGTTAGTGAAGAAACTATATATCCGAATCAAACTACTACTGAAGAGGAACCTACTGTGACTTCCTCCACTGAAATAAAAGAAAAGTCATCAGTTCAAAAAAAGGTAAGGTCTAAAAAAGGGAAAAAGAAACCAATTTCAACTGACTATGAAGTTGTTACTAAATCTGAGATAGAAAAAAAGCCTGAGAGCCCTAAGATGGGTCATGAAACTGTGCAATCATCACCCCGAGATGAATCATATCGCACTATGAGCGAGACGTCGGATATCAGTACAGTAAAAATTGTTGAAGAATGTATTGAAAGCAGTCCTGAAATTATTCCAAAAGAAGTTTCTACAACTGTGACCTTCCCTATTCCTGTCGTCGAAGAAATATTCACTCAAGAATACTCAGTTCAAACATCACCAGAAATAACTGAGTCTGAAAAAGAGGATAAGCACGATAGTATTAAACCAGAATTAACTGACACTGAGCTGCAAACATCTCCAACTCCTGTAAGTGAAATGCTGATTCAAACATCACCAGTAGATGATAAAGAAGCTCACACCCAGACATCTGAAGAAGTAACAATCGTAGAAAAAATTGAATTATCTGACTCTCAAATGCAAACTAGTAGGAGAGAATCGCCGGAACCAATCACCCAAGCTGTAGCTACAACCCAAGTTATTCCAAGGGATATTGCAGAACCCGATGAAAAATTCTCACAAACATCAACTCCTGAAGTAAAGTCGCAAAAAGAAGTGCAGGAAATTATTACTGAATCTCGCGAAATACAGACTTCACCGCTTCCTGAAGTACAAAAAGATGAAAAGAGTACTGAAATTATTGTTAAAACAACAGACACTGATATACAGACTATAAAGCATGAAATTGTCGATCAGGAGACATCCACTTCACCTGTCAAAGTAAAGGAAGTAGCTGAGACTAGCATACAAACGTCTGAAGTTCCCCTCGTTACTTCATTTACTCAGTTTGAAGAACCGGAACCACTAATAGAACAGCATCCTGTCCCTACAGATACTCTGGAAGAATTTAAAATACCTCTAAAGTTAGAAATGGTTAAAACAGATATACTTACATTAGATAATACGCAACAGACATCGCCGACTATTGTTCTTGAAGAATACGGTCCGGTAAAAGAGGAAAAAGCTGAGAAAGATATCACTACCGTTAACAAGACTCAACAAACTTCTCCCAGAGAAGAATCAGTGTTACCCATACCTGTATTAGAAATTCATTCAAAGAATGTAATCACTGCTGATGAATCACAGCAAACAACTCCGAGAGTGGAGTCAAAAGAACCTACTAATTTGCCTGTCCTTGGTACTATCAAAGATATTGTTTCAACGATTGATAATTTCCAACAAACATCTCCCAGAGTTTATTCTGAAGATTCGATATCTACATCCACAGACGAGCCTTATGAAGTACATGTTCGAGCGCAAATTTCCATCCCTCAAGCTACGACAGATTTAATCGACAGCGAACGTCAAGCACAAGAATCTCAACAAAGCATATTAAGTGAGAAACACAAGCAAAAGAGAAAAAAACCTAAGAAAAAAGCTGAGTCGCCTTTACAATCTCCAGGAAGTCTTTCAGATCCTATTAACGCTGAGCTATCTATTTCCGTGACCCCGACAAGTGAAGACTTATCCAGTAAGGATACGTCTTCCATAGATGAAGGTATTTCTCACCTAAGTAGTCCTGTGTTGCCTGTTAGTCAGGAAAATATTGTAGCTCAGCATAAACCAACTTATTCTGATGTTGTCCAGCGATCTAAATCTAAATCGCCATCCCCAAGTAAAACTATAATGCCTAAAAAAGACAAAGCGAAATTACTGGACACTTTAGAAAAACGTACTAAATCAATTACAGGTTCTAAAAAAATTGGCTCTGATGACACAATGACCGTAGCTCTTCTGGTACCCTCGGTAGAAAAGTCTTATGACCTTGTCGTCAATAAAGAGCTAGATGAAGTAAAGAACGCTCTTGCACATAATGACCAACAGAAATTTGAAACGAGCGTAATTACAGTTATTGAAACAATTTCTATATGGTTGGAAGAAATACAGTACAAAATTCAAAGAGATATAGTTTCAGGTAGAAAGCCGACAGACGAAACAATGCGACTTAAAGCATTAGAAAGTTACGTTCAAAATCTAAAAGAAATCGTATACGTCACTGAAGTAAACGAAGAAGTTATTACTTTAATTGAGACATTAACGCGGCAAGTAACTGCAGTTAACACTTTGAGTAATCAAAGCTCAATAAAAGCAAAAATAGTGGAGTCGGAATGGAAACAATTTCTTAAAGACACCAATGAATTATTCCAATCAGTAGAAAATATTAAAGACAGAATGGATAATTTAATATTATCGCAAATGCCAAGGCATATTAAACTTGATGTCCTTGATAAAATCGAAGCTGATAATGTTGAATATTCCAACACGGCTAAAAAATTGTTCAGTAGATTAAGATCTCTCGTTGAGACCAACCCAAAGATAAAGTGCCCCAAAAAATTGTACATGAGTGATGAAGATATTAGACAAACTGAGAGCTCTATTAACCTTGAAAGGAGTCGTGTTATGCAACTAAGCTCACTAGTAGAAGAATACGAACAAACTCTTCAGGATTTCGCGCAAATCACTGAAGTGGCTGAAGCTTTACTAGATGGTAAAATCATTGTATCTGATTTAGATCATCTGCACGAAGAAATTCAAAAACACAGAAAATTCTTCGTTAATTTAAGCCATTGTCGAGCGATTCTGGAATCTTTGGAAGACAATTTAGATTATGAGACGAAAGCAAAGTATTCCGCTTTACATAATTCGCTTCACGATAGAGCTACAACCATAATAGACAGAGCAGCTGGTCGAGCCCAGCAAATGACATTAGCGGCATCAAGGTGGGGTGTGTTGGATCAGGGAATGAAAGAAGAACAACAATGGTTAAGTGTTGCCCAACAAAGAATTCCTGATCTGACTAATGTGACTTCTATAGATCATGAACAATATATCAATTTATATCACTCGATCAGTCTCGATGTTTCACATCATTACGCAAAAATGCTCCGTCTGTTATCTATAACAGAAGGTCTTCAGAGTCTTATTGTATGTTCGGGTCTAGAAGCAGAGTGCTCAAAATGTCTTGATACATTATTAAAACTTCAGGAAGACGTAGACTCGAGATTAACGCGTCTAACAGCATTTAGAGAAAACTGGTTAATGTTTGACCATCTGATTGATAGAATAGAGGGCTGGATGAAATTAGCAAGCAGAGAGTTAGAACATATTACACCGGAAAACATTGCAACAACTAGCAATTTGCGACGCTTCTGGGAATTAAAAGCTCAACATGAAATGCATAATAACCTTAAAAACGAATCTGGTGTTCAGTTCGAAAAGGCGTTAGAAATCCTTCCTATATCGGACGAAATGGTACAGAGGCAATTCTTCTCCAAAATTGAGGACAAATGGCGTGATTTATCAGACAGAATAAGCAATATACATACCACGGCAATACAAAACATTTCAGACTGTGATGTTTCGTCAGGTGAAAAGCTAAATATACTGGAGGATGAATTGAGAGAACTTCGTTCAGCACTGGACGGTCTTAAGGGAGTCATCAAAAATGAGGATGAGCTCAATCTATACATCGAAAGGCTACAAGTAATGACCGGACGTATAGATAGGATACAGAATGAGCTCGGGCGTCTAAGTTTGCTGCCCACCGCTGAATCTGACAGATTAGGGGCTCTGCTGACGCAGTCAGGCATGTTGGATGATCTAATAGCGGAAGAACTTGAACGAAGTCTTCTGTTAAAGGAAAAGATAGTGCAGGTACAAGCCGGAATACTACGTTGTCAGAAGGGTCAACGCCGTGCCCGCCTCACTTTAGAGGAGTGCGAGGCAGCCGAATGTCTGGGCAGCGACGTGGTAGAGAGGGCCTCGGTGACCTGCCAAAATCTACTGGAAGACCTAGCGTCGCAATGGAGGGATATTCTCGCTTTGAGACAAGCGCTACACACTCTGCCAATAAGTCTACGTGTCTGTGTGTCACCCACGGGTGTAGAGCGGGATATCTCTGCTTTGCAGGTAAGATTTACTTTATTCCTAACTTAGGTAAAATCAGCTAATTGTCACCCGAAGCGTTATTTGATTGAGTAAAATTCTCATACGAATCATAAAACTATTTGTATGTAACTATTTGAGAGAAACCTCGTACCTTTACCCGAAAATGCCATGTGTGTGTGTTACACTTAATAAACTTAATATTGCATATAGATGTTCTATTTCACGATAAAGGTTTGGTCTTGGTTGCAGTATGACGTGTACAGATTATCGCGTTTACGTGTGTAAACTGAAAGAGCGCTAACAAAAAATAAAAAACGCATTTTTAAATTAAATTTTTAGTTTTTAAAAGTTTAAGTACTTTAAATTAATAAATTAACAAACTACAATTATAGGGAATTACAATTTTGTAATACGTGTGAAATATTTTTTTTTGTAAAAACATTATTACATCAAGAATTGATATTACATTACGATAACAATTTGAAAAAGCCTATAATTATATAAAAATTGTGTTGACTCATGGTTATGTGTTTTTGACGCAGGAAACTCACGCGGAGCTGGAGACGGCGTGTAATGAGTTGAGCGTACGCCTTCGCTCCAAGGTGCAATTATGGAGACGGTACGAGAGACAGCTGGAACTGGTGCAGGGCGCCGTGCGGGAGGCCGACTACATGGTGGAGCTGCTCACCGTGCAAGGGCAGGTCGACTACGATCGCCTGCTGAAGGCCACCGAGAAACTCGAAGTGACTACTTATTTATCTTGTCATAATTCTTCCATATGGTTAAAAGAAATTGACTTTCGGTTGCTCGCCTTCTTTCCAAATAATGTTGTCATAAATGCTATACTAAAATACGAATGTTGGATTACCCTTTGTACTAAAGGATATCGTGATCCGTAAAACGATCTTGGAGAAATGTAAGCAGGAAGTTAGATATGTGTGTAAAAATGTGCGGTGTATTGTATAGACGCTGAGCGAGTCGCTGTCGCGGCGGAGCGGGGAGCTGGTGGGCGAGCTGCGCTGCGCCGCGGCGCCGCTGGAGGCGTGCGCAGAGGCCAGCGTGGCGGCGGCGCTCCGCCGCGACCTGGACGCCGCCGCCGCCGCCTACGAGCACACGTGCGCCAACCTCGCGCAGCTCTGCAGCAAGTCAGTCCTTCCCCTTACAAATACCCTCTTTCACACTAACTGGACTCTGATACTATACCCATACGACTTATCTATTAACTGGTATTTTTTAATTTAATAATAGTTCGCTGATATAGTGGTGGTGGTTATAGTTAGATAAAAGTGTTAAAACTAATGTAATATACCTACATACATACGTCTTTGTTAACGTTAACATGTAATTGTATAATGCATCGTGCAGGTACAATCGAGCTGTGAACTTGTGGCGGCGGTACAGCGAGGCGGCGGCGTCCGTGCGCGCCTTCGTGGACCTGGAGGAGGCGCGGCTGCACCTGGTGCGACCAGACCAGGCCCACACCATCGTCAACGTGAGTCCCTCTCTCACCCTTTTATACGCACTCACATGCCACCTAATTTCACAACAAAAACATGTAAATGGTTAGTTCTTAATCTGTTTATACATACATATTCTGTAATACGTACATATTATCACGCCAGGTTGCTCACGATTTAGGCAGAGGGCACAGAGTATCAAATATATCTATCCTTACAGAAGTGTCATGCTTCTTCTGTATTCATCGTTCTTCATTCTTAATCATCGACGAAATAATTATAGCTATCAGTACATATAAATCATTACACAACCCAATATAATTATAACATTATTATAACTTAACCGACTTACATGTAAGACGACATGTATAATTGTTAATCCTGATATAACCTTTGAATATTTCGAAAACAGTTTAAACACAATGAATCTAAAAGCTTTTTAGTCACGTGACAAATCCAACTACGACTTACATGTCTTAAGTAGGTACTAGATATCTCCTATCTCCGCGTCAAGCACATTTTCACTTGTCTTGCTTATGTTAATACATGAAAATCGAAACAGTATAATAGATACCTACCTATATTTTTTGCTCGTATTAGGATTTTTTACAACCATGGAGGTGTATTTGAAAGTTTTTGCATCTTACTATAAATGTAGTCTATTTTAATAAACATCTAGAAGTCAGCGTCTTCCAGTACGTAGCGTGGCACGCACGTATGCCTCTTAGCAATTAGATTTTGTATTATGGACTATTGCAAATAAAAATTTGACAATGAGTCATTTTAGTGTGTCACCGTCTGTTCAGCGACGCTTCGTCGAGTCAACGACCGCCATATGGGCTCACATGGCGTACTTATTTAACGTTATTAAAATTGCAATTAAGCATACATATGTAATATCTACGTATGATATTCTTTTATACATTTCTATCAGTTTCATATTATTCCCAGTAAACATTTGTGTACAGGCGAGATTAAGAGTTAGTTGTTGGATAAACGCCAGCGTGTCAGATTTGCTGTTTTCATCTTTATTGTCCTATGTGAATAAAGCATACAGTCGTTTGTAGGTATAATAAAGATTTTATTCATATCGTATCGTAAATTAATTGTATCTTAATATCTAAAGTTAACATCGAAAAGACCGAACGATAATGTGATCTAAAGCCGTGATTTTATTATGTTATGTTTATATGTAATGCTATAAATATATATATTTTTTAAATTTCTACTCATACTTTAAGGCTATAATATGATCCATTCGTTATTTCATTAAACAACAATAGTTATAAAATTTTATTCGTGATAAATTAATACATATTATGAGGCAAGACGAAGTAAAGGCAAGCTTATGACCAACAGTGGGCGATACAGCATATGATAATGACGGTCATGTTGATGATTGTAGTAATGGTGATAGTGTTAGTTTTTATAAGCAAATCATATAATATAAAAATGTACATAAACCTTTCACATACGTTCTGTCAAACCTATAATCCGTAGGAATAGGCGGTTATTTCCACAAGTTACAGGTCTAATATTATCCTGTCGCCTATTCAATTTTTATCAGAGTCGTCATAAACGCTCTCCTATTAAACCAATATATCTTGCGTTGTTTTATACTTATGAATGAGTTATATTCGCTGCCGTACTGTGGCACCGTTTGTAAGTACTAGTTGTTAGAAGTTTGTTCGATATAGACTGGTTTCTAAAATATTACCAAATATGTGTTTTCTTAATATTGAGCGCCTTTGGTTTCACTCGTACCCTAGGGCTCCATCGAATCGACCGGCTCGGAGAGCAAAGCCGATTTTGTTCGTATTTAAAATAGAATTTTAGCTCTTCAACAACACAACCAAACTTTATCGAAATACGTTAAACGTAAATACGATCAATATCTAGTCTGCTCACCGAGTCGATCTATTTGATGGAACCTAAGAGTGAACCTGAGTCTAAGAGCGAAAATATCAAAACATTCAACATACAAATACAAACGAAATATATTCGTAGTCGTACATAGGTACACATAATAAACTCGATATTGAAGTGTCGTTTTCGTTCCATATCCACATTTAGAACCAGCCCTTATTTATTATAATTATCAGTAGAGTGGGGGAGCGAGAGTAACACACTGTCCTCGCGAACAAAAAAAGTCCCTTTGACTCATCAGCGACCATTTCCAGTGACTGTTTTATCTCTGCTTTTAAAAAACATTATATCCACGTCATAAGTCTGTCAATTTCCTGGCTAATGCGTAATACTGTCACGCCTCTTTTGTATTGGGGCAGGGAGACAGTAGATTTCCACCGAGTAGAAATATCTTTTACCTCTTCTATTTCTATCAGACGTCATAAAGACACGTATATTAAATGTTTTTTTTACAAACATGAATTTCCAGTCCTCAGCATGCTTTAGCATTAGTTAAATTCACAAGGTCAGACATTAGGCGCAAGATGCATAAGCTAGATTTTACTGTAGGCAGTTTCTAACACCTCAAGGTGCTTAACAAAACTCATACTCAACGTCCAGAGTAGGGTTACCAAAACAGAGATTTTAATTTTGATAAAAAAGTATTTTTTATTTTCATTTTCTCATCTCGGCCACATTTCTATGCAACTGTACAACGAAATATTGAAATTGTTGACTATTGAGTAAATATCTTTTATGTGCTAAACATTAAAAGTTTCACAATGATACAGGTTTAAAATATGCAAAATTTCTTATAATGGCATTAAAATTTGACTTTTATACTTAAGAGTATGCGTATTCGATCAATCCTTTCTACAACTTTTATTTATTTCTATAAAAAACATGCAGTTTATCATTTACAATATATAATATTTGTATGTCATACAGTAAAAACAAAAAAAATATTGAGGTATCTAGTTTAAAGTGTATTTGTAAGTGCAAAAAATCTGACTGACCGAAAAATGTGTTTCTGATCCGATTTGGTCGTGTTCTCACTTTGTTGATTAGTATATACATAGGTGACACACATGTGGTTGAAAACATTGAGAATTCGAACATGAAATACTTAAATTAATTTTTGCAAACATTTAGGCTAATTTTATCTACAAAAACATGGCAACCCTAACAGTGGCGCGTCCTCCCAAACACGACTTTTATAGCGTTGTGATGTCATACACTGAAGATTCACATCGATAGTCGATATTTGTAATAGGTACATAGTGTGTGATTTAGTTATTAAATATCTCGATGACCTTCCGTTTTGGTATTAATTTGAGGTCTATTGAAATGCGTAAAGGGTTACAAACAAAAAGTACGAAGTTTATTTTTAACACGTACCATATACAAATATAATAAAATCGTATACTACCTCGTTGGTCGTGTTGGTTGGGTTGCAAGTGCGACTGCCGATCGGAAGGTCCTGGGTTCGATTCCCGGGTCGGGCACTACAAAAATGTTCTAATTTA
>DWDU01001907.1:0-13659 GCA_018245575.1 Jemadia suekentonmiller
ATCAGAAATGAAACTATCCGACAGAGAACCAAGGTCACCGACATAGCTCAAAGGATTAGCACGCTGAAGTGGCAGTGAGCTGGTCATGTCTGCCGACGAACTGACGATCGGTGGTGCAAGCGAGTTCTGGAGTGGATACCGTGGTTCGGCAAACGTAGTGTAGGACGCCCTCCGGCCAAGTGGAATGTCGATCTGCGAAAGGCTGCAGGCAGAAGCTGAATGCAACAAACCGAGGACAGGGTGCGATGGCGCTTTTTGAGGGAGGCATATGTCCAACAGTGGACAAAGATAGGCTGTTGATGATGATGATGATCATGATAAAAAATCTATCTACATTAATTCCAAAAATCTGCGATCCTTTAACGGATCCGTCGTGATGGTGTAATTATCATAACTGAATAAACATGGTGTAAGATCACACCTAGTAAAACACCTAACATAATCATTGAACAGATCAAGAAAAATCATTACAGAACTAACATGTGTCGGTGTCCTGATGCTACCTGTAGACAAAGTAGCATGGTCACAGCTCGTCGTTGACACTGACAGAGCTTATCGACAAGCCCACGACGTCTAGTTAAAAAGAATATAAAAAATAAGACAGCAAATTTTGACTCTCTCTGGTTTTAAATTTGCGTTTCGACAAAAAATTATATAGGTTGCTTACAAAGCATTCATTAATCAGTCTGTCTCAGTCTACTACCAGCTATAGGGCCTCCATTAAGAAAGGAAGATTTTGCTCTTAATAGTCACACTACCCGTGATGATTCGGATCGCAGTTTCTTGCACCAGCTACAAAGCACTATAACCAAATAATCCAAAAAAATGCAGTAATTTTTAACTATAGTAAATCGTTATAACATTAACCTGTATTTTCCCGTAGGCAAAGGACTGAGGCACTTCCACGATTTATGATTTACATATGTCCCAGCATAGAATAAAAGATGAGTACAGCACATTACCATACAATCGAACCCAGGACCTGCTGATTAATAATCGCACTTGCAACCACTCGACCGACGAGGCAGTCGAAAAATTTGCAATCATGTAGGACTGATGGAAACTCTTATAGTAACTGTTAAGATGTGTTCTCGAGTACTTCTAAAAGGCACGGTCGTTTTCTAGAGGTTAATTGTTAGGTACACGAAGCCACTTGTGTTCAGCTGCGCATTTACGACAGTTCTGAAACGGTGTTCACGACAGAACATTGTCGGCGTCGTAAAGACGGTGCATAACTTGCCGCGGCTCTACTCGCATTATCAACATAAACAACGGTTTCTAATTATTTCTAATGACAATAAAATTGAAATGTACGAAAAACATTTAATACATGATTATTATTAGCAACATTATCATTATTATCACCTTCGTATCTGATTGTCCCTTATTGACGTTGCGATAAAATTTTGGCCGAACTGCAATTAAGTTATTAGAGTCTATCCCATCCAATCAGCAATGTGTCACACGTTAGGTATGTAAATAGTGACGTCATGATTTAAGGACTTGGCCTATGGAGTCGGAATGAAGATGACCATATTCAAAAGGTTACGTACGAATACAAACTGGCACGAATATTTCATACAAAAATAATTCAGAATATATAACAAAGCAATATTTTATAAACATAAAATGTGCTAATACGAAGTCTAAGGAATTGAGTAAAGACACAGCCACTTAACTGACGTAATATCTACATGGCACCGCTTACTTAGCTTTACGACTGTTTGGAGTGTTCAGACACTGCAATATTCGAGAGAGTAATTTCCAAGTCTTTGTTGACGGAGCGTGATTCTCGGTCAATATACTCAAGGTATCGCTTACAAAGCTATGAATCGTTCGACCTAATGTTGACACGGTCACATCTAGCGATCTGATAATTTAGATGCTGTGAATGATGATCGTAAGTGCCACAACAATCATGAATATTTCCTATTAAGTCTCCGGCAGCCCGCCTGTCAATTCATAGCACTTTTTAATCGTATAATCCACACTGAAATAGTATAATGGAATATCGTCCTATACTCTCGGAGAAATTACTTCGTGATCACAAGTAGTTCTGAAAGCGGATCGTGGTCATAGTCTTTTTAATCGACAATGATATTTAACGAGAGCACAATGATGCTAAGTATTATATAATAAAATGAGGAGGCTCTGTTGTCATTTTCTACGAACTACTTCCAATAAATAAGCCAGGTTTATATTTCAATGAAGCGCTTTTGTATATACATTGAAAAATCCATGTTTCATTTCAATTTAAAAATAGTAGTTTTAAAATAGTTAATATGTTACGATCCACGTTTCACAATGTGTACAACTTTGCTTAGATATCTTTGATTAAAGTTTAGTAATATTTTAGATCTATATAATTATATTCCTATTTTTATGGACCTGAAGAAGAACTGTATTTTATAAGTCTTATTCCTTGGCTATTAAGTACAGAAGACCTATAAAAATTACTCAAATGTCGGATTCCCTTAATTTCAAAATCGCTTTGCTTCCCTGAATAGCCTCTTTACAATTCTATTTCCAGTTCGTTGTTAGGGAATTTTAAGAAATTGACTGGAGATAATAGTGATTTAAGATATTATTTAGCCGTAATGAACTGTATGGAATTTTAAATTATTGTAATTTTACAGCAGCTTTACTTTGTATCCAAAGCGAAAAATCTACTTACTGTTTTAGTACTTCTTAGAGATAGTGAGTTTCGCATGCTCCAACTTCATCAAGATATTTTTTTCGAGAACTTTTTATCACCAGAAGAAGTTCCATATCTCTCGCCCATCTTAAAAGGGTCAAGTAAAACATTGTTTAATCCAGTCTGAAATACTGCTGTGCGGGTGTTGAAAATATGTTTTAGGTGTATCAAAATAATTTCCACTGCTTATATAGTTATATTGTTTGTTATGTTATTAATAAGATATATAAGTAAGCGATATTTTAAGGCGCGGCAGGTCTGTAAGGATAGGGTTATTTGGCACTCGGTGCTCTCTGCTTCCCCGTAAGGGACCTGGCGTGAAGATATGTATGTATGTATATTTTAAAAAATATTCATTATTTCTGGAATCGGATTTATTTAGAATTACGAATGTAATTTGGAAGTGTTTCTATAAAAATTTGATTATGCATGCGCGTCTTCCGAACCATCTCTTATTTCGTGGGTGTATGAACTGAATTGGAGTTTTTGTTTGTTATATTTACCGAAGCATATGTTATTTGACAGTATTAACTTGAGCATCTAATGTTTGTAATAATAAATCCCAAATCATTTTCTTACAGAACTTCTCAGGACTTAAAATTTAATTACATTCATAATCAATATCTCCAACTCCCACTCCAAAGTAGGTATTTCTATCGTTACAAACCTGACGTGCTTTTTCTAAAATAACCACTCTCTTCATACACGCACACATTAGCCAGTGTGAAATTTAACTATTGCTATATTTTAATCCTAGGTATATAATTCTCCCTTTTAATGGATAAAATATACATTCGTAGTATATAATTTGAATCTAGAAATTTTAGGTTTTTTCCCGTTGACCTAACTTTTCTAAATGAAACAAATCTAGATACGACTAATGGATGCCTAGTCCCCTGGGGTTTTGCGTAACTGATGTTCTGTATGGCCCTGATTTTGAATTGGTCCACTTATCAAGTTGATCTGCAGAGACATCGTGATCTAGCAGATGAACGACAAGTCTAATTAAGTCTTTTAATCCTGGATTTAGGTTTTTGGGTAACTATAGCATCCATGGAAAAAATAAGAATGTGAAGCATTATTTGCGTACTCTCTTACTAACCTGGGTTTAAATGATTACTTGGCAGATTAATAAACGATAAGTTCAGAAATCTATTACTGTTGTGTATCCAAGTTATTTGTATTATGTTACTTCCATCGCTCCTAAAAAAATCTAGTTGGAAAATTGGAACGTGAAGAATTGTTTACTTAATGCTATTATTATTTTATTGTTTTCACTAAACTTTACATTACACTATACGATAATCATAAATATCTATTCGTCATCGTCTAACAGTATTTATGGGTGATGTCCTCGAGGTTAACACTACATGCGATTAAAATTACATTAAAAAACAGTTCGGTTAACTCGAGATATACCTATACTAATATTATGGACCATGTTGAGTCGCACCTTCGCCAAAGCTACCCCTAAAGCTACGCCTAAAGCTACCCCTACGCGAGCTACCACTTGGGACTGAGCGCCGAGTCAGCTGATCCGATTACGCACGATTGCGCCCCGCGGGCTGATCCCCTGACGGCAGTATTCTTTCAATGTACGTATTTTGCAATTTCAGTAACACAACGAGAAATGTAGAAGAGTTTAATTTATTGTGTACAGGAACACTAGGATTGGAATATTTGTAATTATATAAATTGCTACTATATTTAACGAGTTTTTAAGTTTGTTAATTGAATAAGATTGAGATATCGTGATATTGTCCATCGACAGTTTTAAGACGAATTCGGTTCCCTGGCATGTTCTTCTCACTTTACGTAATCATGTTGTATTTTTAAAGTATTAGACGAATATTGTCTACGACACATCAAACCACGAAAGGCATAGTGTGCTTCACCCAGCTGTTTCAAAGCGGACTAGAGGTGTTGACTTAAATTAAAAATAAAAACTGAACATCAGCAGTAAAAGAAGAATAATTTCAAGGAGCTCTAAAGGTTATCTGAAAAGGATTACTATTTACAGTCAATGTAGGTATAAACATGTACGAATGAACAGCAGTAGAATAAACATAATGGCAAAGTTGATTCTGTCGTTCGTTGACGCATGAATATGCAAATATTACCGATGCTTTACACGTGACCGTGGCCCTGTAAATATTGCGTTTGATCAACCTGCCGTGAAATTATGTACTGGGATGGGCGCTCTTGCTGAAAAACAAGTCTTGAAATACATTTATGAAATTGTTGAATATGCAGGTAATCGAGTCTTAGATTTCAGAGAAATATTTATAAATTTCACGTTACGCATATAATCCACGAACGGGTAGGTAGCGGAGTTAAGTTTACGTCCCAGTATGGAATAAGTGGTGAGTCTACTGCCATACACCGGGCACATATTCAGGCTCCAAGCCACTTCTAGGAAATCTAAATTTGAAAAATTCAATAATCTTCGATCCGGGTGTGAAACCAGGCCATCGAATGGCAGTCGCGCTTGCAACTAATACGACCAACCATTTCCGCGAAAGAGTAGGCAGAGCTGTTTAGTAGGTATTTTCATCATTCGTGTGATACGCTCCATGTAATAGGGGTGTGCCTATTGACAACCAGTACATAGTACATAGCAGAAAGTAATAATATATGTAAGCATACAATAATATAAAAAAGCATATACTACATAATACTATATACAAGAAATAATACACTTCTTTTTATTTACTTCTGAGACTGTTATTTCTATTATTCGCGTAAGGAAAACAATGAGATGTATTTGGCGCAACACTAAACGTTATCATAATGCTTTAATTTAATAGGTTAAACCGTTTTGCATGGAGAAATCATGTATGTATTTTCAGTTTGTTTAAACTACCTTAACACATGTGAGATGTGCACATATATGGAATAATACATTTTGAAAAAGATATAGAATTTTCAATACCCTTCTTAAAATACTAAAATGTATTGTATTCGTAACTATACAATACGAATGTTGATGGACGCAGGTGTCGAGGGAGATCAAGACTCACTTGATCATATAGGCCACATACTGGCTGGTGGGAGAGTAAGAAGTCCCCGAAACCAGCGTGCATGTATGAAGAGAGTGATGAATGTGGAGGAGGCGCGGCAGGTCTGTGAGGAAGAGTTATTTGACACTCGGTGTTCTCTGTCTACTTCGTGAGGAACCTGACGTGAAGATATGTATATATGTATTCGTATTATATAGCATTGTTTTATTGTATTTCAGATCAATCGGTCAACTGAACGTTGGTCTAATGTTCAGTGTAAGTTTTGAAAAAAATCCAGCCGTATAATATTTTTAAAAGTTCACGTATTAATTGACATATAGGCCCATTCGTTTCTCGCTTATAAGTACGTGATGTTCCCGGAAGCAATGAAACAAATGACAGCTTTTAGGATTAAGCCCTACACCCAGGCGATTACTCTTACTCCAGTAGAACCGACGAGAGGGGAAGATAACTTGCTACGTGACAATGTCCGCAAATAGACCGTTAAAAGGTCTCAGAGATACGTTCAAAGTTCCCACTCCATTCGCGATCGGTGGTTCCGAACTCAATAAAAATTTATACGACCATATAATGGATTGGGGTGTAGCCATATAATCTCACAATTTATTAATATCGGTCGGTTGGTGAACTCGCATTGTTGGCTCCAAGTATTCCACAACAAAGGTAGTTAGTCAACTTTGAGCTCGCTCTACGTATTCCAATAGTACGTGGAACGAAGGTTGAGGTGATTCCTAATTAATTTATAACGGCAGCCCCGAAACCGTCGGCCGTTAAGAAAGTTCGCGGCAAACAATTTCTGGGTCGGTATTCCGATCCGCTGCGGTTCACTTACAACCACAAAGAGATATTCTTTTTGTTTCAATAACTTTTCGGTGAGTATTCGAATACCTGAATCGTGAATTATTTTCGTGAAATTATTCCGTGACGAGGCTTTGTTCGACGTTCAAAGATCTGAGCAATTTCTCGTGTATACTAACGAAAGTCTTCAACTTTTGCCCGACCCTTTTTGTATTTGCCAACTATGTAACAAACGAGCAAGTTTCGAGAGAGTACGTTGTGCTTTATTTACACGTTACATAACTTATTTTCGGTTTGTTAACAACTTCTTTTTAATTATTGACTACCTACATATGTAACTATGGAAGTTCTCGGTATAATTTAACGCGTTTCGTGTAAAAATAAATGTAATGTGGACGAAATACATACCAGCTGTTTACAAAAATTTCAACTTTGATTAGTTGTAGGTACAATTCTACTTTGATTCCATTAATGGTTATAGATTAGATTTCCCAACGTCACATAGAAAGCTTGGTCTTTTGTTATTTCATTCCCTGACATATGGGAAATATAACACAGAATTTGAGCATTATCGTGGAACGAACAAACAGAATCTCTGGTTGAGTCGTGCAATGGCATACAAATTGGCATACTAGGGGTTTAACCTCGAAACCAGCTTAAACCAATCACGGGTATGTTTCAATAACTCTATATTGATGGAGCACGAATATATTGTTATTATTTAATGTAAAATCGGAGCGCAGATTTCTTCTAGATTACGTTTCCTGTACTAACTGTATGGTATTGGTAATAGTTTTGTTGTGTAGTACATAATATTCTAAGTTACGAATTTGTTCGTGGAACATAGCTATTTAAGATAACTGTAACAAATTAATCATGTCATAAACGTAACATCACGCCTGTCATCCCCGAAAAAGTAGGTAGAGGAGCATAGTACACTTCCAAGTTTCACCAGTTAAACGCTCAATCGATATGATATTCAAAATATATTGAATTATATTCAGAACGAATATTGCATAATATTTATTCGATTGATTCGATGAACATAATTCTAGATGAATTGCGAGTCCGTAAAGGGTTGGAAACACCGCGATTTAATAAATCAGAAGAAACTTCCAGCAGAAACTCTCACCTGCAGTTTTCGAACACCCTAACATCTTATAACAGCGGCATCAGCGGAAACGGGTCGCGAAACTCAAACACGAGATAAGTTTCCAACTTCAGTTACACACGTTCACGATAAAAAATATAACGTCTCATCTTCTATATTTACTTTTTTTCTTAAAGATTTATGTACACAATAAACGCGGCCGGTTCGCGTGCCCAATCACGCTCCCGATACTTTGCGGGGCTGCCTCCGGTCCTAAGTAAACTCGTGTGGGGCCGCCAACATGCGCTGTGGAACTTATCGCGGGGGAAATGTAGCTGAGCGGATAATGGCGTGGGAGCGGTGACATGCACCGCGCGAGCGACACGGCGTGGCGCGACGTTCTCACACAACATTGTTTGCGTTGATCGTGACCTTGACTCGCGGTTTATGATGACTTTAAAATTGCCAATAGAGGGAACGCTCAGAAGATTTTTACAACTGTTTTTATACATTCGATGGCGTAGGCGGCGAAGCAAGCCGTGCTTTGCCTTTCACGGTATGCCTGTGTCCAACTTAAACTTAAACGTGCTGATGTTTTTTATGCATTAGAAAATATTTTAGTATGTCCTTTGCTGGTTTAGTTCACTATTCAGTATTGTTAATTATTATTTACTTTAATAGACAGTTTGATAAGTAGCTGTAGTACTACCGTTTGTACTTATATATAACGCAGGAATCTAGCAATTCAATGACTATTAAGAATTCGTCAGAATGAATGTACCTTATGGTTCACGATAAATATATTTTGACTTAACATTTTTAATTTAATATACACATATATTATATATTTTTACATTAGTGTTGAAGTATTGAATAGCGCTATTTTTAGGGCCCTGTATTCCATTATCCCGGGAGGGGCTGGGCGTCCCGGGGGATGTCAAAGAAATACACCAACGGGGACGTGCACACTCCTTCTTGATAACGAACGTTAATACGAAAGGGAAAGGGTGCCTTTGAAATTATCTGCCCTGACGTATGGACGAGAGAAGTTCTAAGTAGGATTACTTTAGTTGGGCCCACCTCTGAAAATATTCCATTTTCGTCCTATTTATATATATAGATAGACACATCCTAAATATAAAAAGCGGATACGAGATTATTAACTCGTGCGTAGATATGAATAATTACTGTATATCTGATGAACGAAAAATTGAAGACGTCCATATAATGTAATTTATCACTCTTTCCAATATCGAAGTGTTAGATTAAAAAATGTAATTCTAAATTCGCAACTTTACATTACACACTTGACGGTTTGTGCTCTTGTGGTATATATATATATTTATTTTCATATCACCCAAAAAGTTTATAACGAGTGTTGATCGAAAACCTTCAAAGAAGTAATCGGTTAGGTTTCACTTGGGGACATGTTTCATTACAAAACACAACATGCAGTATTTATACACACTATTACTTTACCGATCTCTCGGTGTAAAAACCTATAAGCCCCGAAAGGCATAAAAATCATCTGCACTGCAAAAGAATGTGGACAAAATTTAAACCTAAAAGGCCAACTAGGCCACCCAAAACGAGGCCTAAATTAATCACTTATGTAAGCTCATTCATTGCAGTATAAGACACGTTGTAACAAAATACAGACTTTGCTATACCCGACTGTCAGCGAGATTCATCACGTAGACGGCGAAGGCAATAGATAAAACTAATTAAGGAGTCTCGGTTCTACTGGAACAGACGGTCATTACTTTATCGGCGTGTTTTCCTTCGATGCGTGGCTTTCATCGGCTTTTCTAAGGGCCGAGAGAAAAGTAATAAAAACTTCAAGTAACAATCCGAGAAACGCACTCATATTAAAAAAATTCAATTAGCTATATACGTTTTCATATGCAGTTATTTTTAACACATAACATCAAGCTCGTCGTTTCCCGAGGGTGTAGGCAGAGAAATGCAGTACACTCTTTCGATTCACCAGTAATTTTATACGTCCCTACATGAGACAGAGGGCGAGCCTATAGCCACCACCGGGTACAAGTCCACACATCGAGCCAGTACTGGAAATTTTAAGCTAGAAAAACCGAATAATACTTAAACCGGACCTGGAGATGGAAACCAGTCTGGCTCGGTCAGCAGTGGCCCGTGGTACCACTGGATTAACGTGGCAGTTTGTCATAACTTCATTAGTATACCTAAATATCATGTATCGGTTATGAAGAAGCTATTTTGATAAGGTTAATTTAATGGGTCAAGGTAAAATCAAGGTCAACAACAAATAAAAAATACTCTATAACGTGATAAATTACTTCAAAAAATTCGATACTAACTTCGGAAACTAACAAATGTTGGAATGTGCAAGACACATTAACACTGAGTTATCGTTCGCAATTACCATTCGATCTTATTATTGAGGTTATAAATCTAACATCTCAATTTCATGATTATTACTCTTCTTTGTTGAATATAATTTTTCTCCGTAATACTTATACTGTAATATTATTTTCATTTTATTTCCAAAGTGATTGCAAACAAATTGTATATTTATTATTGTGCACAGATAAATAATTAAATACTTAATAAGAGCCCCTTTGCAATAACAAAGCAAGAACAACAAAAAATAGCGCGAGGTAATGAATTTAAAAGAAAAATGCAAGACTACAAACCACATTAGCTTTACTGGTTCATTCAAACTAGTATATTTTTACGGAAATGTAAATAAGAAATCAAGTAAAGTAGCTTACCGACTATCCGAGCAATCGGAGTTCATGTCGAAGCCTTTTCTTTTAGTGAATTATGGTAATTTAATTTGAATAACTGTCTTGGCAAGTTTGCATGTTCTCGTGTGTCCGAAGACATATGAAGCATTTTCGCTAAAATAGTCTGTGTGCGTTACAGAAAGGATGGTACAAAGGATTTTCTAGGGATTTAGAGGTATATGTTGTATTTGTTTCAGTGTATTCCTCAATCAAGCGGGGGCGAGGTTTACGATGGCGCCATGTTAGGTCAGGTGGCACATCGGGCTTGTGCTAAAAAATCTTCTCACCGTGGGTGGTTTTTGGAATTTAGAGAGCTTTTACCGCTAATGTACGTCGTACGTTTTCCATTTTAACTCACAACAAGCGTAAAACATTTACTTTTTGTGATTTAATAGGGTGATATTTATAAATACATATATGAAGTACTAAATCACTAGTTGTAAATATATCAAGTACTAAATCACTGGTTGTAAATATATCAAGTACTAAATCACTGGTTGTAAATATATCAAGTACTAAATCACTAATTGTAAATACATAAATGTAATATACAATTTCATATGGGACCTGATATGATGATATTTTAATACTAAGTCTTAACTAATTGAACCACCAACCCAATGAATAGTAAAGCTAGAAAAAATATCTTATACAGATCCAGAAATCCCTTCACGGGAATTAAATGTCTAGTAGCGGACACAGAGTGGCTGATTATAATACACAATTTTAACATTGAACTTGTCATTCATAAACCCAAATAGTTCTCTCCCATGGAGTTTATTCCAAATGGAAACAATTACATTAACAGTTTATTCAAATAATGCTCCAAACTTTCAGACGATCGCAATATGTATGTAAATGTTGCGCCGAGCGAAGATTGAAAACTTGGATTTAATTAGGCGATTGGTTTAAGAGCCACTTCGTACTGCCGGCGACGATTTGCGAAAAGATTTCACAAAGTGACTGTAGGAGTGTGTTTTGAGAAAAATTATTTCCATAGACTGCCTCGTTGGTCGTGTTGGATGCAAGCGCAACTGCTGATCCAGATATCCTGGGTTCAAAACCAGGGTCGGGCACTACTGGAGTTCTCTAACCTATATTTCCAAGTAGTGGCTCGCAGTCGAGACATGTGCCCGGTGTATTAGCAATGAACTCATCACCTACTCCATAGTGAGATGTGAACGTAACTAGTGAACCGTGGGCATGTACTACACTCCTACATAAGCTTTTCAGGGATAAATGGCGTGTTGTTACACGTTTTTATTTCCAGAAATATACCAATCCGCGGCTTAGTGGAACGTATATAAGAGTTACATTTCTACGGATTATCGTGGTTCTTACAAGTAAAGTTATTTTAGCCCGTGTAAAATTGCACGAACGTAACAGAAGTCATAAGTTACATTATTTTTTCTTTGAACGAAACGGAGGAGGTAGCTTCCTGCCCGTCGTTGAGCCTGATATGCACGTGTCCGATAATGAATGAATATTAATTAGAGATAATTTTATAATCAACATATTGTTGGATAATTTTATAGCTATAATGCAAATTTAGAAATTTGTTTAAGGCATCAGAGAGTGAGCCCATAAACTCCTGCGTGGGAATTATGGGCATAACCAGTCCAGCAGTGGACTGAAATAGGCTGATGATGACGATGAGGAGAGTTAGATATATGCTATAAAGTCTATGGCATTTTATTGAAGAACTTCAGATATTGTTTCAAAGAATTGTAACTATATCTAAAGTCCAAAATCATAAAATATAATTATATGAATAACATAGAAACAATACTCGGATTCATGTACAATAGAGATGTTATAAAAGGCAACGCTATTTGATTAAAAATAAAAAAATACCAATTCTTCTCATAAAATCCAACACGTTTCTAAACAAAAGCTGCCTTGGCTATCTTTTTGAAAGGAAACATAAATCAAAGTATAAGCAATATTTCACGTTGTACCTAGTACGTTTTAAAGCTGGGTTTACATAATGGCATTGTTTTATATTTCAAGTAGTCAATTTCAAGTTTCTTTTTTATCATTACATAGTCATTTTAGTGACTGTATTTTTAAAATAATAATAACGTAGCTATTTTCCGTGAGTAATTTCTTTATGATCAAAGTGTTATCAATGTTTTAATTAGGTGGTAAACTCTTGTTGTATTGCAGTAATCTCGTAAGGATATGCAGTTGTGCGCGATTTCGTGTTAATTTTAAAAACGGCAACTAACAAAGCTTTTGGCGTTAACTTGTGTAAGCCTCGCTTAATACGATGTTCACAGCTCACAAAATGCGAGTTTCATGTCGTCCATGCAGGAACTTTTCTAACAGGATCGTTCCAAGTTCTAAGGTCGGCGAAGTGGTTTAACTGGGACGAATAAACATGTTAATTTACTGTTCATTTATTGCATACATTGTATCAAAGCTGGACTTGTAGACAGCCAAAATGAACGTTGAAAAGTTTCAGTCACCTAGATATGACCATGCAACAACAATGTAGAATTGTGTTTAAAATTTAAATTTGGAATTATCGAATGGATTTCAAATTATCAAACCGAATATGGAATGTACACGAATTAACAAATTTGTTTATTTAAATTAGATAACAATTAACGCTAAATAAGATTTTAACAGTCGCGATTTTTTTACTGCATATCATTATGTCGACACACTGGCACCCGTAAATCACAGCTCGCGCCAAAAAGATATATAGACCGTGGATTTTGAAGGTCTCTTATTCACATATGTAACTGTACACGCGCGTATTTTTATACCGGATGAAATCTTATGATCGAACGTTAAGTTTGCGTGGTGATGGTGTCCTGGTACAGTCAAATGGATTACCTATAAATATAAAAAAATCTCTTTATGACATTTTCAAACTAATTGCTATTCTTTACGTAAATAAAACAATAGTTTTTGAAGTTTTTGTCTGATTATATACACTTTTTACACGAAAGTTAAGCCATCACATCTTACGTTTTTGGGTTTTGATTTGAGAACGCCCCGACGTAACGGGGTAGAATCGAATTTTCAATTAACCTCCAAATGTATTATAGTGATATTTAAATAGGTACGTCTGAATAAAGCGTCTGCAAATATAAAGTTGCAGTCAATATCTCATCATCATCTTCAGCCAATTGCGGTTCACAGCTAGATACAGGTCTCCCCTAGGGGGTTATGGCAATAATCCCCACGCTGGGCCAGCGGCTTGGATATCGCAGAGCAGTTTCTCGCACCGCCTACGCTGCTACTTATTTTACGGATTAAATCCGGACGTTATTCTTATAG
>DWDU01001908.1:0-13658 GCA_018245575.1 Jemadia suekentonmiller
AAACATTCAAATTAGAGAATAATAACTTATCGTGCCTATTTTCAATAGGCACGATACTTTCTATACATTACGTTATAATTCGTCGTTTTATAATTGGAGATTCGTAAGCAATTTTCTATTTTATTTGATTTCCATTACTACTGTTACTGAAAAATTCCAAAAATGTCGAATGATATAGTTAGTTTGTAGGTATGAATGTGCTAATTCTCTACACAATGCAAAACAACAATTACCCAACGGCTACGAAAAAACTTAGACGTTTTGAATCTTTCATCATAAATATTACTGTCGTATAACCGCCAAAATTATCATGATCTGCGTCTAACGTTTCATGTACAAGCGTATTAAAATATTGAAAAATAAGCAGCGAGGGCGTAGTGGTTTGAAATTCGACCTCTCACTCCGGGAGCCCGGGTTCAAATCATAGTGCGCACCACCCTATTTACAAAATATGAGTTTCAAGTTTAAATATTACTTACTATAACGATGAACGAAAAACATCGTGAGGAAATCTGCACACCTTAGAGTTATCAAAAAAAAATTGTTCCCTAATGTGTGTGAAGTCTGCCAACCTGCACTTGGCCAGCGTGGCAGACTATGGCCTTAATCCTCTCATATGAGAGAAGACCCATACACAATAAAAGGATTGGGATAAAAACAATTATTAAAAAAGAATTACAAGACCGCATATGTACTAATATATCACATCTATGGAAGGAAAACATTAATTTTGCACAACACATTTGAATAACTGAATGATGAATGTATAAACTACTAAAAGATAAATTAATCTAATTTTAAATAGAGCTACTCCATTATAGAACATGTAAAAATTCCTATTAGACGGTCGAACGCGCCCAAATGTTAAACAAAAACGAACCGACGGAAACCTACCACATAACCTCTCTGCCATTAGTGGTGCAGCGTATGCACTATCCGTTTGATATGCATAAGAACGTAATACATAACATGACGCCTGCAATCCCCGAAGAGGTAGGCAGAGGATTATAGTACACTCCCACGTTTCACCAGTTACGTTTACGTCCCACTATTAAGGTGGTAATTCTGTCGCCATACATTGGCATAAGATATTAATATTTTAGAAGTAGACATATGAATGTATCAAAATCTTTTCCGGGATATAAATTTACATGTGTGTGACTCAGAAGAAATAAGTATTTACTTCACACGTAATAATGATGTGTTGTTAAACATAATTTGCTTATAATATCTAGTTTGCAAAAGATTCTAACGTAGCCGTGGTATTAAAAAGGAAAAAACTGGGGAACAAGCAAATTTTCATTACGTTTTGCTAAAAGAAAGTTCCATGTAATCTTTTCAACAATTTCCAGTACTACACTCACGTGCCTAGTTCTTCGCGGGTTACAGGCGTGATGTCACTATTCCGGGGATGAACAAGGGGTTGGTGAGTATTCGGCTTTAGTCCAAGTTCTCGCTACCGATAACTACCGTTTGTTATAAAGGGTGAAATTAAGCGCATTCCAAACAAACAGGACGAGCCGCTCGCCGCGTCGGCTATGTACGAGGCATTCAGTAGTGCGTGTCACAGGTCGTGTCTAAACTCATCAATCTTGCCTCCATTTAATTTTAGAATAGAATCATACACGTGAGGCGTTAGGGCTGTCACACATGAATAGTCAATCCGTACGATGTACAATTGAAATGCTTAGTATGTAAGTTATAAATATCTATTACTTTATATAAACTAACTACTTTATATAAAATCTTTAGCGACCATTTTATTATTCTATATGTAAAGATTTCGGTTCAATTCAAATTGATTTCACAGTTACGCATTACATACATAAAATAACATGGTTAATTCGTCTAGTAAACTTAATGAAAGACATTAGTATTATAACGAATAGCGCAGCCGGATAGAGTACGGATATTAATAATGTTGTGTTTTATTGTGGCGAATGTGACAACCCTAGAGTGGTGCGATGCAGTGCAGGCCGTATGAAAGGCCCGAGTCTAAACAAAACTCGCTCGCGTGCACAAAGCGGCGCGCGGTGCCACATAAATGGAATACGGCCGAGCCGCCATTGTCGCTCCACAAAAGAAAGGCAATCATTCGACATGAATAAATATCTTTGAATAATGGACACCGCTTCCTATAATGAAATGTTTTATGTATCGGAATTATCGCATACAAATCGTATTGTACATCGCTACACTTTCGTGTAGGTATCTAAATGTTCCGTAATTTGTTAACGCCGTTAGGGCCGTCGCAGACGGAGATGTACGGTGCGTTATTGGAAGTGGTAATACTGCCAGTGTTTCGAGAACCATGCCTTACGTGGACGTTTCAGATGAAGAAGTTTTATATGATCAACTGCGATCAAGAGGTCCTGGGTGCGATTCCCGGGTCGGACACTATAGATTTTTTTTAATTTACATTTTGTAATAGTGGCTCGGAGTCTGGATTTGTGCCCGGTGCATAGCAATAGGCTCACCACCTATTCCATAGTGGGACGTAAACGTAACTGGTGAAACGTGGAAGTGTACTACACTCCTTTGCTTACCTCTTCAGGGATAATAGGCGTGGTGTTACTAGGTTTTATACGATTTTTTTCCAAAATAAGTAACCATTTCGCTTAAAAAATAAACTATATAACACAATTGTAAAACTGCATAAACCTATAAAGGATGTAAATGAATTGAAAAATATATAATCATTATTTAAGAAAATACAAGGCGTATTACTTTACATTACAACATATTTTCTATACAGTACTATTGCGCATCTAACCATAATATCAATTCCTTACGTCTTTATAATATGTGAACAGATACTGCAAGATATATCTAGGTATCGCAAGACATATTACTGCGCAGATAATGATCGCAAATACTAAAGCACAACTACAGTCTGTGCTAGTTACCTATAACACACATTGCGGCACAATATATTAATATATATTGAGGTTCTATCTGTAACGACCTTTATTCCCCTTTGATTTACTATCTATACAACATTACCATATTTCACACTACGTCAGCGGTTGCACACGTGAAGAAAGCGTAAAACGTATCTGGTATGTAAGAGGGTAAGCGATATCAAGGACCATTAGCGTTTCTAAAGTCCGTAACACACGTTCAAACTCTACACCACATTGTTCGCGCTGTTTACTTAATTGCAATCGATATGTTACACATTATTAATGAGTTTGGCCACGTAACGTTAAGTTTATGATTCATACTCTACCGTCCGTTACACGTATGATAGAGTCGACGTAGAGGCATTGCTACGAGTACGTGAATCGTCTACGAGGATTAACCTATGTTTCAACGTCAGTTCTTATACTCGTTTCCGCTAAGAGACGATACTAAGTAATAAGACATTATTTTAATCCACTGGACGCGAAATTTGAAATTATTCAGTTAAACGATGGCAATATATGTATAAAGTCAATCTGCATTTCCTTTTCAATTATTATTATTTTCAATTATTACAAAATAAACTTTGATAATTATTGTAGTATAAATAAATTTTATTATTCTTCAATCATCATCGAAGTATAAAATAATTATATTATTGCTTTTACATATATGTACGTAACATAAAAAATCAAATACCTATGGCCATAAAATTTTTTGTTCTTCAAATATTTTATAACACGCATCTATAAGCAAAAATGTTTTTATTATAATCATAATAGAAATGTGTAGCCAATTATAACACTGAAAACAAAATAACACTCTTAACACTGAATATAACAATACAATCTAATTTTGAACTAATTGCTTTATTCAATTTATCTGCAAACATGGTTATGTGTATGAAAAGTAAAACACATTCTAAAATTAAAATTTAAGAAGAGATAAATAAAAAGTCCTAAACAGTGTCGCATCCAGCGATTCTTAGTAGAGCGCTTGTGGTAGATTTTCCGGTTGGTTCCCGAATCGAATAGCATTAATTAGTGGGAGCGACGGACGCGGGCGGCGGAACGAACAAGCAGAGCACCGGGGCTCACGCTCCTCCTTGTAAATCAATTCCATTTAATTCAATTTGAACGGAACTTCCTCCCTGACGCTCGGTCAAGTCACGCAATACGCTAGATTTAGGTATGCTATAAGTCGGAATTCTATATGACGAAAGTTACCCATTTTTATACTGAGAGAAGACTCGTGCACAACAGTAGAAAGATGAAATGGTTGATAATGGTAACATATTTTGTAATAATAGTTTGAGTAAATGTATTTACGTTATTATATTAAAAGGACTGTAATACATGCAGAGGTAGGCCGAGGAGTGTAGTCCATTCCCACAACTCAATTGTTACGCTTACATCGGACTATGGAATATGTCATAAGCGTAATTATATTACTTTATTACTATTAAAAAGTTAATACAAAAATTCGCTATGATATAAGACTTACGAAATTTATAAATCATTCTCGAAAGTTTTTTTTTTAAAGTCGTGCCATAACCACACACAGCCATGGTTAATAATAATACAAGAATTGTAACTACTTGATTGTGGTATAACTCCATAGGTATAACGCTTAAGGAAACACAAATATTGCCAAGAGGTTACTTTTATGCACAACCCAGCCGCCGACTGCAATTGAAAGGTTACATACGAGAGTAACTTCCACACCAACAGCATAAAATAAACTAACATGAAAAAAAAAATATTAATGTAAAAAATATCTTGCTATTACAATCATACAATATTTAGTCACTAACCTTCCAAAAAGATTAAAGTCGCCCAAGTGAGACTAATAGCGCGATATTTTATATCATAAAATATAATATCCCGTTTCCAACAACGCCTTTCGTAAAGAACTAAACAAAATAAGGCTAGCTTACATTCAACAACAAAACATGTAGTAGACATGTATGAAAGATTGATGTAAAAAGTCCTTACTACATGAGCACGCATATATTTAACATTTACGGATAATCTAAACCTATATATCTCATGTTTGCAATACATTGATGAGATACACTAAATCTTTTCCCCAATACGGTATGAAAGTGACCTTCAATGTTAATTATATAAATTTTATTGATCGACCTCCCACTCAGCAATTGCAGGATAAACTTCCGCTATTCACACCTATCCAAACATCGGTGTATACCAACAACTCACCACTCCCACACGCACTGTAATAGAAAACACATCAAAGGCTAATTCAATTTCTCGCCATTAAATTGAAATTGATCCACGGCGGCTTTTTTCTCGTTGTGTTTCTCTCGCGCGCTAAGAGAGACGCGTCAGAATAAATACCAATAGCGGTATGTGGTCAGTCACCAAATATATCAATAATCATGGGATATTCCATACATAGGGGCAAATGTAAGAATAGAAATCCTTACAGACTTGAAATGCTTCGGATATTCGGATACTCCAGTCATTAAATACTGGCAGGCAACGCATTGGTAACACCTTCGGCTGGTATGACGATACGTTTTCCAGGTTACATTTATATAAACAACGATAACTTATAATTTTATACGCGATTTACGGCGACTGGAGTGGGGATGACAAAATTCTTTTGCAAATATTACAATACGAAACACGAAAGAAGCTGAATAATGCGTCCATTGCACTTTTTATCCTATAAAGCGCTATTGCAAGGTTGCATACGCATAGTAACAAAATGGTGGGGCTGGTAATGGAGTTAAAAAATACCTATATGATAAACGTACCTACTTATGTCAAGATATTAATATACAGAGATCACATACTAAGAAAAACAGCAACAAACTTGCTTGTAGCATATGAATACTTCGCGCACGATAAAGTTTGCTGACGTTTCAAGTAGTTTACTGACGTTTTAAACAATTTATCCCGCTGTGAGTTAGAGAAGTGGCAACAGTAGCCGCCCGCTGCCGGCTCGGTGCGACCACACAGCTCGCGAGCGGTCACGTTTCCAATGAGATCGGTGCCGCGATGACACCCTTGAAATGTTTTTAATGGTGTGATTTATAGAGCAAATTAAACATTTGACTTGCCGTGAATTCGACGCTGAGTGGATCCGTCACGCACGGACACCGAGACGACGGGCTGCTGTACACTCGCCTACATACGGAGACATTAGAATCAACCTATCTACTCACCTTCATGAACTTATGAACGTATTGAGTGTGAACTATGAAAGTATTGGGTGTGAACATATTGAGTATGAACGTATTAACGTTTAAGATACGTAAAACGTACGTTACATACGGCTACAGGCGGCAAAGATGACTTAAAAAAAAGTAAGGTTATCTATATTAAGTTTGTAAGGTTCTATGTATTTTTAAAACATTTTTCTATATTTGCAAATCCTATACACAACTTTTAAATATCTATTAGTTTTTTAAAACAAAATTTAGAACCACAACAAATAAAACGACTAAATACAATCATCACCTCCGCCTCAATTATTCCACCTACAAAACCAAAAAAAAAATTGTCTAAAAATTTAGACAAATACCTAAAACTTCACTCATAACTCCATTATCGTGTAACATTCTAATTAAAACATTATTACGCGCACGTATCTGTGACCGTAATCTAAAAATAGACTCGCTCAAAGTCAAACAAACCGTCATAAATAACTAACATCTATCACACAACTTCGCGTGTCGCCGCCGAGGTAGAAACGCTTGTGTCGCCGAGTGTACAAACCGAGCAGAGTGCCAGTACATTAGCAGCAATGATCGCAACTGATTAATACGCGCCGCTGCCGGTCAGTTTTTGTGGACAAGACGCGCGTGTCCGTGAGAACCGATTTCTAGTCGCGCGAGCTATCGACGCCACGAAACACTTCCCTGGTAACGCTAATACACTCCGACTGTTTTTAAATTCTTTTCATACTGTACTATACTATATTCAGTTAAGTAAATATCTATGCTATCTTCGTTTACATTGTGTTAAGTGAATATCGCATAGAAGTGACTGCGATTTATAATACCTTGTAATTGTAATAAAAATATATAAAGATAAATTAACTACTGACTATATATGACTAGTGTCAAAATACAAATATTTGTTTCTATAAATATTGGTTTGTTTTTGCGGTCCACCTAAACTTAGCATTGTGTTTTTGTCCTAAGTTAGCTTTTGAGTTTGAAACCCTTGTTGTACAATGTACACGTTTCCTAAATATTTTCTTTGAAACTGATTTATCGCATTGCGTGTCTATGTGATTTATCGCACTTTCAGTGTCATCACTGAAAGTTCTCCATCGAACATCTTTAGCATTCCTTTAAATGAAACCAGAGGAGATACTATGACTATGATGTATGAGAGTGATCATAATATAGTAAGCACTTCAGGTTTCTTACAGAGATATTTTACACAGATACACACACAATTGTAAATTTTTGTTTTATTTTCTTTATTTTTCATTTTATTTGGGTCTTAGTATTGTAGTATTGTTTTTATTTTTTTAATTTCATATTCTATATTGTATTATGTTTACTTTTAAATAATGTAGTATAATATGTGATAATGACTTTTTTTTTCTATTTTCTATATTTGACAATCAATGGTCTCTGCCTGCTCCAGAATGGACTTGGTGTGACGATATACTTTATAGTAACGACAATGTACTATGGTCTCACTCTTCCCATTCTGTTAATATACCTATGTCCAACAGTGAAGCAATAAGAATTGTTGATGATAACAATGAAGTAATATACATTTTATTGATGACATAAAATAGTACATCATCAATAAAATACGCGCACAAACGTAGGTACTTACAAACAGATCGCTTAGAATTGGTTTCGAATTGATAACGACCGGTCACGACTGAATTGCCCTCACATAAGACATTCTGGAGCAGCACGTGCTATTTCAAATTTGGTGTCCTATCAATTAGGTAAATATACATCTGCCAAATGATTGTATACTGCTTTTACTGTACAAAAAAATTGAAGTCATACAAGCTTATTCTACACACTCACACTTTCTTACTATATTTATAAAAGATAAAAAATTAATAGTAACAAGTACAGTTACAATCTTATAAGTAAACTGACAAAAACGGCTACCCCCCGTGAATTTTCTTAACGCCTCAAAAACTCCTTCGCGGAAGTGAAATTTCCATGGTTTACTTTATGTCGTTTTCTTATAACTTTTATTGATCACGTTCGGAAACGGCCTAATCCATAGATAGCGGTATTGTTGCGTTTGTACACGTGACTGAAATATTGGGCACGCGATTGTATGCCTTACTATGACGCAACCTTTGCCTCTTCTACTAATTCAATAATAGCATAGAGATAATATATACGTAGAGTAGGCGAACCAAACAGACTTGTCTATAGATCTTGAAAGAGAATGCATGTGGTGCTCTTTATCTCTCTGTAAATTATTGCATCCGAAAAAATCAAATAAAAAAGAAAATCAGTTACTATTACAGATCGCCTTTTTGCTTTAATAACGTATAAATGTATAATTGAAATGAAATGTAAATGAATAATTGTATAATGTATGAAATGTATAATTTTACAGGAGGCTGTTTTTTAACTTAATAACTAAGTTTTCTGAAATAAAAGGAAAGTTTTGCTAACGTAATGAATGAATTTGGAATAAAAACGGCATAATTTAAGGTAAAGAGATAGTTATCACATTCTTCCAAATAATAAAATAAAAAACTATTTTTCAGACATATCGCTTTCTTGAAGCAGAGGCGATGTGTAGATACAAATTCATGTTCTTTCTCATTCTATCGACGAGACATTTCCACTTACGCATGCGCTTGAAGCTCGCCTACACTGTCCCTGCCTAAATATCACTATTAAATATACCTACCTATATTTAATACTGATAGTCAGTGTATAATCAGTATAGTGTATAATAAGTAGTCATAGTCAGTGTATAATCTATGGAATCTATTTTCAAAAATCCTACTTCATAATATTTTATGATTATATATTTATTTAATATTTAAATAAGTATTTAAACTGTTATAGATAATTTTGTTAAAATGTAGGTAGGTAATAGTTGCTATATTGTGTGTAATAAAACACATTTAGAGGTCAATCAAACTATCGTACTGGCTGGATACACACGGTCTGCGCAATAAAACTTATCAGACCATACAACACCTACTCCGCGGTATCTTTTATGATATTTAGAGATTATGTAAATGCTTTATCAAGTAGGAGGAATTAATGCATACCGTGACAAATTTAAATTATAGCATTACATTTGCAGTTGAATGTATGCGAAGTAGTCAAAATAGCTAAAGAAGGAAAATAAGTGCATAGACAAAAAAATAGCACTTAGGTACATATATGTAGTATTGTCTATGAACAGTTATTGGCAGTAAAGGTTTTAACAAGCCACTCGGAATAAAGTTCAGCACTACAAGATTGCCACAATCTTATCTAAGTACTTTGAATTAATTTGATTAACTTTTACTTAGTGCCCATTAAAACTCTTTATATTTTATTTGGACTCCTCAGATAAACAAATTTGAACATTCAAAAGTAAGTAATGGCATTTAATTAATTTTTAATTCAATTACTAGCATCACAGCTGTTTGACAGCGTGCATGGTAAATAATTTTCGTTTATACAGTACGTGCCAAGTTAATGTGTAATGCAGTGTTACATATATTCAAATTGAGTACAAATATTGTCTGACAAGGATCTGCTTAGTTTGGAATCAGCGTTACATAAGTGAGATTCGTAAGTTATTTTCTTTTGTAGACGTTGGAAACGCGGTAAGCTTTTGGCAAATAGTCACTCTAATCTTTAAGGCGAGGCATATTGTTTAATTATACGACGTTTTAATATTATGTGCCTATTACTCACTTATACGGCGGACGGAAATATTGTGACGAAACCCACGACAAACGAGAACGAACGAGAAAGATAAAAAGAAAAGACTAGGACAGAAGGCTTATTTGCAGAAATCTGGTAAACAGAAAAGAATTTACAGAAATAAAACAATAAAAATTCTCATATCCGTTTTCGCGCGACCGTAAGCTTGAATAAAGTAGGTATTATTTGAAAAATCTTATGAATAGGCTATGAAATGAATACCTTAGGTACTTCTAGTGATAAGATCGTAATGATGCAGATACACTACTTCCCGATATAATTATTTGATTGGCAAGAAAATCCTTCAGAAAATTTCACAGGTCACACATCAGTGATATGATGAATATAAGAAAAGAGTAAGAAGTGGCTTGCATCAGAAAAATCTAACGAACATACCGTAAACAAAACAACGTTGTTTTATTATAAATATCTTGGGATCTCACTAAATATGGACACCCGAGTTGTTTTACCATAAAAATCTTAAAAGCCCTGCTTTATCATATTTAATCAAATTCAAATAGTTTTGTTTATTAATATCGGATCGTATATTAAAAACAACGTCATATATTATTTTACTTGTCATTCATCGTTATGTCGGAAATAAAGGCCGACGGAAAATTTCTCAGTGCTGTTTTTAAATTAAATAAGACTGACACGTTTCAAAATGGCCACAGTCTGATTATAATGAGCACGTACGGGTATTACCGATATAAATATAAGACATGTTTTTGTTTCCATGAACATGACTGTTTCAAAAATATAACTGACTTAAAAACGTATGCCTAACGTAATGAGTTGATTGACAATAAAGTGAAGCGGAGTCCCCACTATGTTTTATAGTCAATAGTTATGCGAAGCGAGACCTCTAAACTTCTCGAACTCCACTCACACAAACTTTTAGAGTACTCTCATTCAAACAAGAGATCTGTCATTCAAATAAGAAAGAAATGTATGGTGGTAAGTGGTATTATTTTCTGATAAAGGTTTTACGCTAAGCTTACACCTAAACCATTTTGGAAGTAAATCCTACAAGTAAAATTCTAGATAATATCTTTGAAAAGCTCTACCCGCAGTTCGTGAAGCGACCCTTTCTAAACACGAATGATTTATTACGTAACCTATGTATTTTTTTAAATCACTTCTAAGCCCTAGATGCTAGTCCAACATAACCTTTCAAAAAATTTTTTTGCATGTGATTAGTAACTTGAAATCCGGCAGGTCTGTCAGGTAGAGATATTTGGCACTCGGTGCTCTCTGCGCACCCAGGAATGGATCTAGCGTGAAAATACATATTTACTTTCTACCCGTAAACCTTCAAAGAGCTCAGGATTGTCGATTAAAAAAATAAACAATTAGCGTTGAAAAGTAAATTGACACCTAAGCAAGCCGGGACAGCAAAGTTTGCAATGCATCGAAAACTCGCTTTCATAATTAAGAATGATAAATTGATTGAAACATTAATGTTCTCATTCATTTTCAATAATAATTACTATGCGACGAGACACTGTATATTATTGTCACCACTTGTCACACGCGGGAATTATATACTAATTTTCCTCCAATTATGTTTTTTTTACGATTATTGAAAAGTACCCGATAATAAAATGTTTCTCAGTTGACCTTATGTTCGGAGTTAAAAGGGGAAAAATAAACCCCAATTCTTTATTAACACATAATTTTAACTTTAATTTTGCTATTTATTTAGACTCTATTCAGGCGACATATTTTAATTCCTTACTGTCTTTTTATTAAAGGAGTTGTTAAGTCTTTATTGATTTTGATGAATATTATATAATACCCAAGTATTATAAAAAAGTTTATGTATATAACTACAATTTCATCAATGACTAGGAAATGCATATAAAAGGATTTTACATTTTCAAATTTTAATTGTTTTCAATTCACTTACTCGCTATTGCTTATTATCATAAATTCGATAATTAAATTTAATGCAACTTTCCGCGAAGCAGCGTACACTTAAAATAATGAAACTCGTTGACGCAACATTGTCTCTCTCCGCGCGATGAGGCTTGTTCACGTAACAATAATAAGCGTTAATCGCCGCAAGAGAATAACATACAAGCAAACACATTTTTACAATAATACTACAGACCTAACATTAACACTACCAAACAAAAAACATGTTAATTTGTATACATAAAACTGTAAAATATTTGATGATTTTCATTTAAACACTTTCAATACAGTAGGTACTATATTCAATAGTACACTAATAAAATAATAAAAAATCCTATAATAATAAAACAACTAATAAATTAAAAATTGTAAAAAAAACCTCCTAATAATATTAATAAAAGGGTTATTTTTCTTTTAAGTCATATTTTTATTTACATATGTATGTATGTACCTAAGTTTGTTGACGATCCGAAGAAATTATTAGCTTTAATTTCATAGCCAATAAAGTATTTTTTTATATATTTATATGAATTTAAGTACATACTTGTCAGCCATTGAACCACCAAAACACTGGCTCGACTGGCTTTAGAATCTGATGATCGTATGTCAAGAACTTTCAACGTGCATATTTATATAGTTTCTGATTAATATATTTTCCCGCCATTTTTAATCTGTCTACAAAGTTAATCGAATAATGTTTATTAATTCACCGTGAATCAAAAAGGTTGCTGTTCCATGAACAACGGCCACGCCTAGGGGCAAACGTCCTTAATTTAGCCTCCATATTAATTACCAAATCAACCCCCAAACCGTGGAATATAAATAACAAAAAATGTTGTATCCTATCCCCAATACAAGGGGTCGATCGTCACGGATCCCGAACACATTGCCATCCCCTTTGGAAGCTTGTAGGAAGTTAAAAGGAGCCGATTTATCATATTATGCTTATCACATATGTATTATAATGAGTATTTATAAAATATGTCGGGCGAGCACCTGCTTGGGCACGTTTTACAATTTACAAGATTATAATTTTAACGTTTCGTTAAAAATTAATTTCAATAAGAAGTGTTATACTAATTTATATAGTATTGTTTTATTATCAGTAAAAATAATAAAGAAAAATTATGAAGCTGTACTCCGTTATACCAAAATTCAACTGATCTATACGACTTATATTATTGATCGTTGTTGGTCAAATGGTTTCAAAGGCGACTGTTGGTCGAGAGGTCCTGGGTTTGAAACCTAGTCGGATACTACTTAATATTTTAACTTAGAATGTTACTCAGATTTTGTAGTCATAATTTCTAGTAGAGGCTTGGAGTCTGGATTTTTGCCCGATGTTTGGTAATAGGCTCACTATCTATTCCATTATGAGATGGAAACGTAACTAGTGGGAGCGTACTACACTCCTCTGCCTACCTCTTCGGGTTTTACAAGCATGATTTTACGTTCTTAATTAAGACAGTGGCGACTTATTCAGTTAAACAATCATTCAAAGAGTAGCGGGTAATTGTAATAAATGGCAGATTTATATTTTAACGATAACATTATACATTAAATTATTTTATCAAAATGGAGCCCAGCGAGCTTACAAATCGCCCAATAACTAAATCGCAAGAAAAACCACAACTATTTAATAACTCAATACGCCAAATTCGTAACAACGATTTGTCGTAGCAGTTATCATATATCACCGTCTACGAAACATTCACTCTCTACTACGAAATGTCATATAAGCTACAATTGTAAATACATTCAGTGTTTTATAGTTCTCTTTAACCTGTTCATTATTCAATACTCCTACGACGTACAGATTGGAATAAGGCTAACGTTCATTTATATCGATTTACTTTGCTGTGTAATGATAACTTGTATCGATAAAGTAAATAAATCCATTTCAATATTCATTAAATATTTATTTATAATGTACATACCTTGACAAGTT
>DWDU01001909.1:0-13657 GCA_018245575.1 Jemadia suekentonmiller
ATTCATTTTATATTTCCATTTTATAATTTGTTTGCTGGCTGCCTATGGGCAACAGCATAGGTGGTGTGAGAAGCAGTGTTCTGCGGTCCTCAACTTGCATGCCTAACATAAGAATGATGGGAAAATCTTTTCAGGGGAGGTCTATGTCCTGCAGTGAAAATATTTTTTTTTGTTTTTTAGTATTGCCACATTAGCCAAGTGCGGGTTAGCAGATTTCACACATCATCATGATCATCGTAAGCATAGTCCTGTCCAGAGCTGGACTTAGGCCTCTTCAATAGCATGCCACTGAGCTTGATATTCAGCTCTCAAATCAAACTGCTGTGAGCCAATTTGCATATATCTTCACTCCACCTATCTGGAGAGTATCCTATGCTACGACTTCACACACCTTGGAGAAATGAATTCTTTCACAATGTTTTCCTTTACTGTTATAGCAATTGATATTTAATCTTATTTTAGGTCCTTTATATAATTAACTTCCATTAGTTAACAGAGATTAGTTATACCATAGAACTTTATGCTAAGGTATACAATACAAAAAAAACTTACCAAGGTGCGTAAAACATTACGAAGTTCCCATTCAAATCTTCTATTTGTGTCTTAAAAACATGCGGATTATATTCATAAACAGAGCTTTCTTCGGGAACAACGATGTTGGGAAAAAATAATAAAAAAAAAGCGGTACACGATTGCAGTAGCTGTAATCTTTTCATTATGAAGAAAAACTGCATAAACTACAAGTATGTTATAAAAATTATACTACTTTTATACACGTATATTTATTATTTTATAAATAAACAGTTGTTAAAACTTACTTTAATTTTAATTATTCATATAATTTAATTATACATTTTCAACGTAGAGAAACTGAACGTATAAACTGATTGTCATGTGTCAAATTGAGAGACGTTATCGTGGATGACAATTCCCTCTTGTTTTTTTCTTTTTTCGTACTGATTTCAAGAGACCAATAATAATCACGGATACCCGTGCGGATATCAGTGCAATTAAGTATTTAGAAATTGACCAGATCTACAGTAAAATATGTAATAATTGAATCAACGCTATTTTAATTAACTGCAATCATTTAATATCTTGCTTCATATTTATTTTTACATATACTGACAATCGGTATAAAGTATTATTTGCCGGTTTTTAACAATCTATCAATTCAAATATAGATAATAAATAATTGATTCCATATAATCTTTTATAATTAAAAATGTAATGATGAACTGTTAATTATAAATACTGGTAGTTCCTACAGTTAAATATGAAATTACTGAGTAAAAACTAAGTACATTTCAAAATAAGCAATAATCGTAAACGTCACTTAGCGTAGCTTTTCGAACACACTAAAGAATGTGGTAATTCTTCAAAATGGTCGCTTTGTATGGTTTGCCAACTTGCATGTCTGTGCTTTAGAGTTCTTTGTTTTCTTTATTCTTACGTTATTTTCTAATATTCAGACGCAAGTTTATTCTGTTCTTTATTGTTTGATGTATGCATGAATACAGTTTATACAATAACAATTTGTGGTGTGTGTGAAAGATGTCATCGGTAATGTGAGAGCATTCGTCTAGCATTTTTATTTTACGGGATTATGACGTTTAGGATTCCTATTCGGATTTGCGAAGGGTGAAAAAATTTCAGGTAACTAATTTACATTCCAGTAGTGGTAACCAATATTCGCTATAGACACTATGTATGAAACAAAGCAGACTCTAATTTTAACATTCCTCAGTTTGATGTCAGAAATGATTCGTACTGGATATTTTTTCAGTTTTTTACTGTACTTTCCGTTTTTAATGCAACATAAATTAAATGTAAGGATAATTCTATACCTTACTTTCGACTAATTAATGTTTAAAATATAACATATGAGTTTGTTTATGATTTTGAATGTGTATTTTTTCGTATTTGATATTCTCGTATACTCATGACATATTTGTTGAACTGAATTTAATGTGGACACACGATTTGCTTAGTGGTCATAGCATTATAAAAATACTTGTTACTTTTAAGGAATATAAAAATAACTGACACTTATATTGCATCTGAAAACAACATGTTATAAAATTACACGCGATTCCAATACAGTATTGGACTATATTTGAATAATTGTTTAATTTCTGTGTGTTACATTAATAGGAGAATTGTTTTCAGTTGTAAATACATTGGGATTCACCACAAAATACCTGTACCACTATGTTGAAAGGAGAGAAACGTTAAAAGATCGGGAACTGTGATTTAACGTGGAGACAATTGAACTGTTGTAATAAAATAGTGATTATTGAGAGGTATAAATGCGAATTGTAAGTGGAACTTGTGGGAGCAGCATGCTCATGTGATGGGAGGGGTGGGGTGAGAGGTGAGGCGCTCGGGCGCGGGCGCCATGAACCCGCCGGCGCCCGGCAAGACGGCCACGCGCTCCTCAGGCTACAACCAGAAGGCGCTCGCCGAAATACGAAACTCATTACTCCCATTTGCGAATAGTGGGAGTTTGGAACCTCCTGGTTCATCTGCGGCCAGCACTGTGAGTTCTGGAGTGAGCTCTGGCTTTAGTTCATCTTCGGGAAATGGTCTTGATAAGGACTTGAATGTGCTGCCCCAGTCGCTAAACCAGCTCTTAGCTCTCGGATATGATGAGGTATGATATGTGTGCTTTACTTTAATATAAATTTAAACTCAGAATCTTTAACATGGTTACTTATATTTCACATTAGTGTGATGGATCCATCATCACATCAAAAATTAAGAAACTTCTTCCTTTTAATACATGTTACTGTTATTAAGATATTGAATAATTCATAACAATACACTTGTAAGCTTTGAACAGGTAGGCAGAGCAGTGTAGTACAGTTCCATGTTTCACCTGTTATATTTATGTCCCGCTATGGAATAGATGATGTCTATTTCACAGCCGGATATAAATTATATTCCCTTACACCGGGCACACATCTGAGCCACTATAAAATATGCAATAGTATATGTCCAGGACATTGAGTCCAGGACTTCTGGATCAGGAGTAATACTTACAAGCACTGGACCGATGAGATAGTAGGTAACCTACTTAATAGTGTGGCTTATAACACAGTTCATAGTGTTAGTTTAATAGTTCAAGGTGTAAGTCAAGTTCTTTTTGTGGACACTGAAGCCAATAGGTAATTTTATAAATTCTTGAAAGCAACTGATCTTCCTTTTGTTCTGAACCAGTTAGTATGTTATGATATCATTTCAGTAGTTTCTTAACATAGTGACCAAGGAATGTCTATGTTGTTATCCCTGAGAGAGTAATCAGAATGCCTCATATTTCTCTGTGTTTACAATATGTTCTTGAAGTCTTGTTCACAAACAAAAGATTATAGTGTCAAATAAATCATATTTTTTTTTGTTGGAACATGGATCTCATCTCAAAATGAGAGGGTTAAGGCCCTAGTCTGCCACACTGGCTAAGTGTGGGTTCATAGACTTCACACACCTTAGAGAAAATTTTTCTTTGAGAAATGTTTGTGTAGGTTTTCTCTCAATGTTTTCCTTCACTATTATAGCAAGTGATATTTAAACTTAAAATGCAAATTTTTAAGAGGTGCACATGTTTAGGATTTGAACCCAGAGTCCCGGAGAGAGAGGTTGAATTTTAATCCACTAGGCTATCACTGCAAGACATCTCTACAAGACATATCTACTTGATCAATAGATTAGAGTACATATACTAAAAATGAAGTGACCAAAAATGGTGTGTTGGAATATTAATGGCCAAATACAATTTAGTTTATATGTGGGTCTATTAAAACCTGTGTTTGTAGTGTTTACAATATGGAGATGCATGGGATCAATCCTACCAGTGACCATAAGCTCATTTGTTTACAACCCTCGCTACAAATTAATGATTTACGTACATTGTCAAACTATCATTTTAAAACAGTGTGTATATTAGCAATAAAAGTTGAATTAGTTGCATTCTATAAGGGGATCAATTGCTTTATGTGACTGTCAAATGTGTAAATACCCTTAAAGATACCTTAAAATTAGCATTTCTTGAACCAGTCTTAGAATTGTACATGGTCTGTTTTATAGATGTTGACAGATGATAATGTCTATATAGTAGAGTATAAAATACTATCATTCATAACACACAAATATCTTTGCATTTTAATTTTGTCACTTATCTCATGTTACTGTGATATCTAGGTAGCTAAAGTTTAGTCTAGATAATTTTATAAATATCTCACTCACTTATATTCGAATAAATTTGTATGAGTATTATATTATACTTTTCCGAAGAGCCTTATACGTATCTATGCCTTCATGTTGAATTTCATAAAGCTTCTTGCTAACAGTTGCTCCTATCAAAATATTTGAAAATGGAACATTTCCATATATTTGGTCACTAAATCAAATATAGTCCTTAATAACACAAAACACTGTCAGTTTCCAGTGTAAGTTAATTTAGAATCAGATTTTAGAGACCAGTTCTATGTCCAGTCTCAAGCAAATACCTGTCCAACAGTGGAACAATGTAAGGATTGATGATGATGATTGGTTTGATGTATTTATTTTAGTGTTATGCTTTCTATTTTTACAGGATCCAGCAATAAAAGCGCTAAAATTCTCTGGTGGTCGGTTTGACGCTGCAGTGGATCATTTGTCACAAAGACAGCAAGAACCTCTCAATGGTGTACTAAAGTCTAGTACGATAAGCGTTCTTAGCACTAAGCTTAAACGAAAACCTAGTTTAGAGCGGGAAATCAATCTCCATAGAGGAAGCCCTGCCCTCGATTCCGGCGCAGGGAGTTCTAGGTCGGATAGTCCTCGTCAACCCGACGCTCCTCATCCGCATGAGAAGTTGAGTCGTCAGTACTCTCCATCGAATTTTTCCGAGCCGCCACCCCCACCGCCGCCGCGATGTCCTTCCACACCACCGGTGCCGCCGTCTGTGCAGCAACTTATGAAACGGATGTCTCCAGCGCCTCCCCTACCTCCTGCGCGGGGTACGAGTCCCGTAGCTGCTGGAGCACCTACTCCGCCAGCGAGGCAACCCATGATAGTGCAAAACGGACCACAAGTTCAGCAACAGTTGACTCAACAAATACAAGCCTTGAATATTTATCAAACGAGTGCAGCCGGTGCAGAACTTCCACCACCTTATCCCTTATCTGGCGTACCCCCGCCACCTTCTTATTCTGTGTCCATGCAAAATCGGCAAAGCCCCACTCAGTCACAAGATTACCGAAAGAGTCCATCGTCGGGTATCTATTCGGGAGGCACGTCGGCCGGCTCCCCGAGCCCGATTACTGTAACACAATCGACAGGCTCGGCGTCCGGCATGACTCGCCCTACGCCTATTCAGTCGTGGACAGCGAGGCAAGCGGTCCAAGCCCCCATAATTATGCAGTCTGTAAAAAGTACGCAAGTCCAGAAGCCGATACTACAAACTGCAATCGCACCGGTCGCCCCACCGCCCGTGGCGAGTTCGGTGCAGCCTCCGCCGCCCTCATATGCTTGTTCGATACAGCAAAAGCAGCAAGCCCAAACGCCGCCAAGCTACCCGTTGGCGCCGAAACCCTCATCCCCTGGATCAACGCCGCCCGTCATCCCGACGGCGACTACACCCACCGTCCCGACTACGGAACCCCCTAGTTACGCCATCACGATGCAAGCTTTGGCAGCCCAGCGAGGGATTCACCCGACACCGCCGCCTCCGTATGGTAATCAAAACGATAATACGACTACCGTCAATTCCCACCATTCGCCGCTACATAAGAAATTTTCTAACAACTGTGATATCAAAGGAGAGACATCGCAAGGGCATGAAATCAAATGTTCAAATCAGAACTGCAATTTACTAAAAGATAGTATCGTACCATCTGGTTCAGACAAAAGTTCGAATGGCTCAACAGAACGTCGGCCGAAAGGTCTACCTGACAAAATTAGACATCAATCTCCAATTCCAGAGAGAAAGAACATTAGTAAAGAAAAGGAGGATGAGAGAAGAGATTGTAAAGTAAGAAATTATTCACCGCAAGCTTTTAAATTCTTTATGGAACAACACGTCGAGAATATATTAAAATCATACAAACAACGAACATATAGACGAATGCAATTAGAAAAAGAAATGACAAAGATAGGTCTCAGTGCGGAAGCACAGTGTCAGATGAGGAAAATGTTATCTCAGAAGGAATCTAACTACATCAGGCTGAAACGAGCGAAAATGGACAAGTCCATGTTCACCAAGATAAAACCAATCGGCGTAGGAGCATTCGGGGAGGTGACGTTGGTAAAGAAGATCGATACTAATCATTTATATGCCATGAAGACCCTTCGTAAAGCGGACGTTCTGAAACGGAACCAAGTGGCGCATGTGAAAGCTGAAAGGGACATATTGGCGGAAGCCGACAACGAATGGGTAGTAAAATTGTATTACAGCTTCCAGGATAAGGATAATTTATACTTCGTTATGGATTACATACCGGGCGGCGATCTCATGTCACTGTTGATAAAGCTGGGGATATTTGAGGAGAATTTAGCGAGATTTTACATCGCGGAGCTCACTTGTGCGGTGGAGAGTGTTCACAAGATGGGGTTCATCCATAGGGATATAAAACCTGATAATATTCTCATCGACCGCGACGGGCATATAAAGTTAACGGACTTTGGCTTGTGTACGGGTTTCAGATGGACACACAACTCGAAATATTATCAAAGAAATGGTAAGCATAACAAATTGTTTAATTTAGTTTGACAAATCTCAATGAGTAGTTCTTCCCTAACTTTATTGTGTCTGGCTGGCATAAAGTGAGAAAAAATAGTCCAAACAACATTGTATGTTGATTATCTTATAATGCAATATACACCTAACTATGTACTAGCTACATTTTGAAATTGAGTTATGCAAAATTATGAGTTTTTTTGGTGAAGGTGAAATTTTGATTTGGAATATTCTCACCCATTTCCATATGTTGACTTTGTTTCTTGCTCACTGATTGTCATGTAGACTGCAATGTTCTATAGTCTTTTACACACCTTAAACACATGCAACCTGTTACTAGAATTCTAGTCTCTTTGAAATAATACTTAAGGGTGCATGACACCATGACAAATATTATTTTGTGACACAGTAGCCCAAAAAGTCTGGACACTTATTAATGTTATTATTTTATGGTATCTTCGTTATATATTTCCAATGTTAATCCTTACTCTTTTGCTTTCCAGACCATGGCCGACAGGACTCAATGGACCCTGTTGACGGGGAGTGGGGCGCGATGGGCGAGTGTCGTTGTCACCAGTTGAAACCGTTGGAGAGGCGGCGTAAGAGGGAACACCAACGATGCCTAGCCCACTCTCTGGTCGGCACGCCAAACTACATAGCCCCTGAAGTGCTGCAACGAACTGGCTACACCCAGCTGTGCGACTGGTGGTCCGTTGGAGTCATCTTGTATGAGATGTTAGTGGGATCTCCTCCGTTTCTCGCTGCGACGCCAGCGGATACTCAGTTTAAAGTTAGTATATTCAATAAAAGTACACATGTTTGGTGACCAAGTAAAGTTGGTACAATTGAACAGGGTTACTTTAGAAATTGTGCTACAATCAATTTATCTGATAATTTTTACTTTTATTATGTTTAAAGATTTGATGTAAAATTTGAAACTTTTTTGTGAACCTATATTGTTATATTTGATCTTGAGGGGAGCAATATCCTTTTAAAAGTGGATAAGAACACTTTTATAAGGACATGTCCTTAATTCTATATTAATTATTAGTCCAAATTTTTTTCCAGGTCATTAATTGGGAGAGCACTCTTCACATACCGGACGCGGCGAATCTGTCACGCGAGAGTAAAGACCTGATTCTCAAGCTGTGCTCGGGGCAGGACACGAGGCTCGGCAAGGACGCGAACGAGCTAAAGAATCACCCGTTCCTTAAGAGCATCGACTTCGACAAAGGCCTCCGCAGGCAAGTCGCGCCGTATATACCGAAAATTGAATACCCAACGGACACGTCGAACTTCGACCCGATCGATCCCGACAAGCTCCGCAACTCGGCTAGCTCGGACTCCAACAAGTCGGACAGCGAGCTGCTCGACAACGGTAAAACGTTTCACGGCTTCTTCGAATTCACCTTCCGGAGGTTCTTCGACGACGGCTACACGAACAAGATCAACCTCGACGACAACGACAGCCAGGGGCCCGTGTACGTGTGACCCGACAGTGGTAGAGACACTGAGACTAACTTGTAGGAATTTTTTTTACGAAGTGTGTGCCTTTGACTCTCTCTCTCTCTATTAAAATGTTAGTATTTTTTTTTTGTAAACATAACGAATGTAACGTATTTAAATTGTTTAATTTTAATACCGTATTGTTAATAATCCCGGTGATAATGTTGTAATATTGTATCGTTATGTATTTTGTAAGTGTAATCTTATTATATTTGTAATATATGTAATGAATGGATCACATTAGTACATAGCCGGTGTAACAATGGTGCTCTTAGGTCGCGGCCGGCGCTCGACGCGTCGCACATGCGTTGTTCTATTCAATGTATACTATTTTTGTAACTAGAGAAATTATTTATGAGATAAGAACAAGCTTACATGGTTTTAGTGAATGATTCGTCACTATATTTTCATATGTATTTATATCGATCATCGGCAGGAGATGGTCAAAAAATGTGTGTTTGTTTATATTAGTGTAAAGCATAACTTATGAAGTCATTTTTACATTAACAGTTTTAAAACTTTCGGCATAAATGAGTTGGTACATTGTATGTGCTTCCTTTATTAACTACATGGACTCGTGAATGGTGCCTTATTAAATATAACTTTTACATCAATTAGGAATGTAAATTTTGCAATGGTATTATCGGAATAACTGTATTGGTCCGGATTTTGATAAGTCGTTATTGAGTAGAGTGCAATACGTATTTATTGACATGAAACAATCTCGCATTTCTTATTCGCTATTCGTAATTTATTCTACATATTTGTCACACCTAAAGCCGGTATCTAACAATACTGGCATCGCTGGAGAACAGAGAAGGATATATTTTTTACCAAAGTTTTATGGAAAATAAATGATTACATATTCACGAGATATCCACTCTATCAGCTGCATATCAGTATCAATGAATACCAGTTTGTAGTTGAATGTGTAATTTGTTTTCACTCTAACACTTCTTTTTAATGTGTAGTTTGGAAATCAAATAACAATTTAGATGGACACAGAGAACTGTGTGACTTGCAGCTATCTGAAGGAACTGCGAATCTGTAATGGATAATTTTTCACTTGTACAGTATCATAATGAGTCACTACAAACCTTAAATTATGTGTTATTGAATGTAAATTGTTTTGTTCTAAAATGAAACATGCTTATAAGAAGTAAATGAAAATAAAATATGGGAATTTTTGTTGATTTCTTTTGCTTCATATACATGTCAAATAACTCAATTATAAAAATATAACAATAACAACAAACATCATGCCTAAGTTATATAAAATTATGACTCGGAACTTCCATATATCTTCAAATTCCATTATTTAGGGTTGCAGTAAAAATTCTTGGACCCTCTTATTAAAATCCTCTGCATATATAATGTGAATGTTATGCTTCCCTTCTGGATAAAGATGAATCCTGAAAAATAAGTAAGAAAAAATGAAATATACTGGTTACAACTGGTTTGTAACGGGGTTTCCAGTTTAGTGAATTTTTGCTTTATACTACAGACCCTTTAATAAGCTCTAGCTCTAGCTTTTTTTGCATTTATTTTAAAAAGTAGTTTTGACTGTACAAAAAATATCAGGTAATTCATATAGGGTCAGGTGCTGAGAAATCTATTTCGAATTGCTGAAATTACTTTCATCTAACATACCTAGCTCCCTGGATATGAGTATGCAGATGAGTGACATGGACATTGTCCACTAGGGGATCCTTTTCACCATATAAAATCAGAGTGGGACAGGTTATGGCCTTCAGCAAGTGTGAACAAATGTTGCCATTGTCAGCATTAAACACAGCGACCATAGCATCAACCCATGCAGCCCACAACTGGGGAAACAATTGCTCCCCATATAGCTCAATCATTGACGTGCGCATTTTCTCGGACCATGTGCTTACATCTTTTAGTTCTGAAATCATAACAAAAATATCAATAAAATCCATTACACTTATCACACAGTGGGCAGTTGATATGAAGCAGTCAGTTTACTTGTATTTTTATAACCAACAGACAACACTAAGAATGAAATTGCACATTGTACAAATGGATGATGATAAATGTAGGTGCTGAGAGAGTCCAAAACTAGCCACATACCTAAATCATATAGTATGACAGTGATGGAAGTCCCATATACCGGAATGTATGTGAAGAAAGTGATGATTAAAAAACCTAGAACAACAAAAATAACATACTTTTGTATGCCTCTAGTTCTTGTGGCAGTATGAATGAGTTAGTTCCCCAAATAACAGTTTTGTGGACATGTTCCGGATACTTTGCAGCGAAGATTATACTTGATGTGCCTCCATCACTCCAACCCATTAAGGAGAACTTAGGTATATTCAGAGCCTGCATTAAAATGTTCAATTATAATATGGTGTTTATACTAACATAGTAACATGAAAAATCACGCCTGTAATCCTTGAAGAGGTAGGCAGAGTAATGTAGAACACTTACATGTTTCAGCAGTTATTTTTACATCCCGCAATGGAATATGTATAGGTGGTGAGCCTATTACCCAGACCAGGCACATATCCAGACTCTGAGCTACTACTACAAAATCTAAATGAGAAAAATTTAGTAGTGCTCGACCTGGTAATTGAAACCGGGACTTCCTGATTGGCAGTCACACTTACAACCAATGAGGCAGTCACTAATATAGAAAATGTATTATTAAATGGTTTTATATAGGAGAGTGCAATCAAATAGATATTGACATAGAAAAGAAAATTTCTAATGTGTACCCTAGTTGTTTTTGTTAAAAAACAATTTCCAAATTAATTGTAATGGAATCTTTAGTATTTGAGATTGAACTTATTTATTTAAAAATACAATGGAGTGAAGATACCTTATGAATATTTTTTTTATATCACATAGAACACCACTAACTTGGCACTGTACACTCAAAATGAGTGGTTATTGCTGTCAGTACAAACAAATAAACAGTCTGACATAATGCAGTTATAACAAAGATATTCTAATAATTTTGTATATGACAGCTGCTTACTTTATCTATTAATGGGATAGCAAGTAGTATACCTTCATTAAATCATAAGCAAAATCAGCATCTTTTTCATAAAAATCAAGAGGAAACTCTCTTTGAGGTGGTTGGCTCTTCCCATAGCCTGGAGGGTCCCAGACAACTAGACAAAACTTATCCCGGTCAAACCCTTGTATCTGAGGCTTGAAATCAGTCCATATACTACCAAGAGCCCCTGGCATACACAGCACATTGTGTATACCAGTGCCCACTTTTAAATAGTTTATATTATATTTTCCAACTTTTATTTTCTCTTCCTGTAACATTATGATATTACTGAATAACTTTAATATAAAAATACCAGTTACATTAAACCAATAAAAAAGTTAAAATTTTATGTTCTTAATTAGTTTTACTTCACTTGAATACTTAAGTGTTTATAAACTTCGGACACAACATAGGATTTTAGAAAAAAAAACCCTTTGAACTGTAGCACAACTTTTGCCGAAAAAAATAAAGATTAACAGATATATAAAGAATTAATACTCTACTGTCAGTCCAAATAAATAGCTATTATTATAATCTACGATAAAAATATGTGGATTACCTTATAACTTCTAGAGGTAGAATAGAGTATACGGGAAACTTTCAAATTGTCAGCTTTGAGTAAGGGGGTGACAAAATTTCTTAAAATGAGCATTTTTGAGAATTAAACATATATATTAATTGTAAAACAAGATAGGGCGATAATGGCTAATAAGAGACATATATATTAACTTGGTCGTACGTGTCTTGCCTAGTAATGTAAATGTAAGTAGTGTAATACTTTAGTAAGCTAAAAACAAATGCGATATAAAAAGATAATGATAAACCATGAACCGGCTGATTTATTTATCAACGATGATATTAACTTCACGTCATTCTGACGTTTATAGTTAAAAATAAGAAAACAGTACACCTCTGATGACTCTTGTTGCCCCTACATATTATTTTTTGCAAAATTCATTTTACAAATATTGATAACGAAATGATCTATAATTTATATACATAAATTAATGTTTATAGTGATCGACTGATACATCTTTAAAATTACGGATTTTAATCCCTATTTCGTAAAAAAAATAAGCATGACTACAAATACCAAAATTTTCTTATTATTCAGATTGGAATATTACTGATGAATATTTTTCATTATGTTATATAATGTCAGCAATTAATGATTACATTTCTAAGTTCCACAGATATGAGACTAAATTATAAATAGTACAATAAGCCTAATCCTATATCGCGTGTTGCATATCTTTAATGCTGGGTACATTTTTTTATATACTGCCATACTATTAGTCTTTTTAATAGTGAAAAGTAGAGAACCAGGCTATAGGTTTTCGGTTATTTTAACTCGACCTGACGGTACTATTACTACCCCTAGGCCAAGTTCCTATTTTTCAGTTGCATTAATATTTGAAATTGGCAATGAATTAGATTATTACTCTAATTACATATTATATCTATTGTATATTTGCTCTTATTATTATTGTCGTAATTATTATGTATTATGATTATTTATTTGATTTTTATATTCGTACATCGCTGCCCCGTATCCGACTTCTATTTTAGCCAAAGGCTGCCTGATTGAGATCGCCTGTCAGCGATAAGACCGTCTAAATTAATATATTTGCCGCTTTGTTTCAATCTGTATTGTCCCTTTGCTGAATTTTGGTATAGAATAAAAAATGATTGTATTGTATTCCTATAGATGCAATCATTTAACAGCAATACTTCGTTTATCATTGACATAATTGAAACACCGGACAAACGTTCGTTGCCATCCTACTTTTTGACCAGCTTCTCAGCATTTGACTCATGAACTGACATGAGATGAACATGGACAACATGAAAATCATATCTAACGTCCATGTCACATTCGTACCGGTTGTTGTTGACGGCACTGCTCTCGAAGTTGTAGACGAGTATTTAAGGGCTAACGATCCAGATGGGTAAGTCCAACTTCAAGAGAGAGGTCACTCGAAGGATCCAACTCGGATGGGCAGCGTTCGGGAAACTACGAACATGCTCGGAGTTTCTCTACGTGAAAAATCCGAAATGGTGAAATCCGTAGACGAACCAAGGTCACCGACATAGCTCTCAATATTAGTAAGTAGAAGTGGCACTGGATAGGCCATATCGCTCGAGTGACCGACAACCGATGGGGAAAAAAGGTCATCGAGTGGCGGCCAGGTGTTGGTAAAAGAAGCGTACCTAGGTCACTCTCCTGCCAGATGGTCTGACGACCTGAAGAAGACAGCGAGAAGCTGCTGGATTCGGAAGGCCCAGGACCGGAAGGAGTGGCACCGATTAGGGGAGACCTATGTCCAGAAGTGGACATCTAGAAGCTGACGATGATGATGATGCTTGGAGACAAATCATTCAGTTCCAACATAAAAAAGGATTGCCAACTTAAA
>DWDU01001910.1:0-13656 GCA_018245575.1 Jemadia suekentonmiller
GACCCGGGAATCGAACCCAGGACCTCCCGATCGGCAGTCGCACTTGCAACCAACACGACCAACGAGGCAGTCATTTAGAAAAGAATACTTACAAAGATCTCGCACTTGATGTTTAACCCTCCTGAGCTCGACCGGCACCAGCAGCCTCGCGTACCTCCACAGCACGCCCATTTGCAAACAGTGGAGCAGTATGGGCAGCCAGGGCGGCCGGTCCTTGCGCCCCTCGCTAGCCCACCACACGTGGAGGTACCATCGGAGGGAGAGAACCTGTCCAAAACATTCTTTTAACAGATACTGCCATTATAATTATCGATTCATATCGATATAATTCGATATATTGAGAGTATTCGCCCAAGAAAACAATTGAATATAGTTAACTGAAATTAAAATATCAAGGACCGTTGTTATTTTAATATCGCCAATTAAGTATGGTTAAAGGTAGCCATCCAGCGGTAGACTTATAAAGGGTGATGATTGGACGGTACCGAAACTTAACAAAGTTTTCAAGCTAAACGTAACTGGATCAATCATGGTGGCATTCTCACCTGCGATATTAGCAGCGAAGTGAGAACGATAGAAATGGTGGCGGCGAAGGTGCCTTTGTAGCCGCGCTCCAGCAGCGCGTAGCCCATGACCACGTCGAACACCACGTCGCAGAAGTAGCCCGCCAGGGAGATCACGTTGAACAGCACGTCGCACAGCGGTAGGAACTCCGCCATCTTGGAACATCTCTTCTGGTCAGTGGTGCGGGGCGGAGCTTCGTTTTTTTGTCATTGTCTGGTAATTTAAGTAATCATCACATCGTAATCATAATAATTTACCACTTTTTACAAAAAAAGAAACACTTTTTTAGTTGCTAGAAAATGAAATGTATTGTGGACTTTTAAAAATTATGTATTTTAAATGCACAGCATTCTCACGTGTAACCAGGATTGGTTGTGACTCGTTGTTCCCTCAGAAATGTCGTTACTATGAGACTATTTCTGAAGTTGGAGGCCCATTTTGTAACTTAAGTCCAGCAGTGGCTTAATACAGGCTGATGATGGAAATGAAAAGGGCTCATAAACATTTCAAAGCGTAAATGTATAACAATTTACAACATTCTGAAATTTTCATATGCACACTTAATACTAATATTCTGAGTGCAGTTTTGTAAATCAAAACCATGTTGGCAATTTCATAAAATTCGATCTAGTACCACTAACGATATTTTAAAACTTCGTGATGGTGGCTTACTGCACAATGGTGTTAACCATAGGGCTAGTTATAAAACATATTAATAATCGTTACTTTTGCATCGCATTGGCAACCGATGTCAAGAACAACTAATCAGTTATCCTCATTTGTGATTGGTTAATTGGCTTAAATACAATGTTATATCCATTACCTATTTTTGTCTGTATTACTTTAAATCATCATCATCAACTTGTTTTAGTCCACTACTGGATATAGGCCTCAGCTACAGCTAAGTAACTTACATTTTTTTAATCTGTACAGATAAATAAAATTGGAGTGTCCGTTTGTAATATTAAAATAAATGCTTTTTACTAAATGCATATGTATAAATACACAGCACATATATCAAAATAACGTTTATTATAATGTTTGTCTGTCTGTCTGCCTGTTTGTTTTAGAATTAGGCAATTTTAGAATTCCACGCGGACGAAGTCGCGTGCACAGTTAGTTTTACATAATTTGTTCCGTTCAAGTTGGTACCTATTTAGTTTTTACTATAAGGCGCCCGTATACTGCCATCTGTCGGCTAGTTGTGTAAGCTAAGAAGGAATTCAATACACATTTTTAACTGCGAACGTGTACATCTTCAACATTATTAATATTGAAAGACCACAGTACGGCCTATATTTTGTACTATTATGTTATTTATGATAATGGTTAAAGTTACTGTTTAAAAGAAAAACTAACGTCATTATGACAGCCGCAATTCATTAATTGACACGACACGACTGTTTATGCGTTTACTTGACGTTTATTAACATGGAAAGTGTTGTTTATAGTTGTGATTCTAAAATAAATAATTCTTGTAATTTCTAATATTCAATACTAAACTAAAAACAGTAGTATGTCCTATTACACAGATGTTATTAATAAAATCGGCAAAGAATCGTCACGAGCCGCTTGCAAGAAGTGCGGTTATGCGGGACACCTAACTTTTCAATGTCGAAACTTTATAAAAGTAAGTTTTTCTAACAAAAAAACCACATACGAATTTAGTACCTCCTCCTTTTTTGAAGTCGGTTAAAAATGTAAGCTGTTTTTGGTATGATTTTTTTTTAATGGTACCTAAACTTACATTTGTATAAGTATAGAACTGAGATATCTATATATTGACAAAAAATTTTTATAAAAGTGGAATTGTGTATTTACATAACAGCAACCTAGTAATCCCTGAAGAGGTAGGCAGAGGAGTGTAGTACATTCTCACTTTTCACCCTTTATCCGTTTACATACAACTATGGAATAGATGTTATGGGTATAGTTGCATGTAAACAGGTAACAAGTGAAACATGGGAATGTAATACACATACCTTTTTAGTGATTACTGGGTTGACGTTGGTGGTGCATCTATTGCCAAACACTGGACATTATATTGCTTTTTATAGGTGTAAATTAAAATAAGTATTTGAACTTACAATGAGTACTTTCTTGGTTTCAAGATAATATAAGAGAATGATAATAAACAGACCTTACTGGGTATATTATTATACATATTATTTATAGCTGTCTTGTTGGTCGATTAGTAGCAAGTATGACTGGTGACTAAGAGATCCTGGGTTCTTTTTCTCAGTCAGGTACTATTAATTTTTTAACTTAGATTTTCTAGTAGAAATTACTAGTAGTGGCTCGGTGTTTGGATTTGCTCCTGGTGTACGGCAATAGGCTCACCTCCTGTTTCATAGTGGGACATAAACTTAGTGAAATGTACCATTGTACTACAGTCCTCTGTCTACCTTTTCAGCCATTACAGATGCAATGCTAGATTTTATTAAGTACATTATTCTTTTTTTGCAGGTAGACCCAAATAAGGAGATAGTTCTAGATGTAAGTAGTACAAGCAGTGATTCAGAGGATGCATATGTCACACCTCTACAAAATATAAGAGAGACTGAACTTAAGCAGAAGTTGCAAGAGAAGCTCAATAAAACAAAAGAGAAAAAGAAGAATAAGAAAAGGAAGAGATCTAGGTACAATGTCATTATTCTGTCTGTATTTAAATATCTGGAAATTTAAACTGTTCTTATCACCTGTCATTTTTTTATGTATTCAGTATCTGGTGTGCAAATCAACATTAGTGTTCACTACAGCACTAAAGTTTTTCAACATTCATATTGTGAGATGTCTCATCTCATTTTTGGATTAGATATGGCTTCTTAAATAACATTCCATATTCTGGGCGCCCATATGGCCCATAAAGGTTTCTTATAATTAACTAAACAAATATAAATGCAAACTCATTAAGAAAATGTAAATATATCCTAATCGAGAATAACTGAGCATCTCATGAAATAAGTAACATTTTAGCATCTTAAAAACATACAGAATTAACTGTGTTTACTTTTAGATCTTCAAGTACATCATCAACAAGTTCAAGCAGTAGTTCTTCAGACAGCAGTGATGAAAAGAAGAGAAAGAAGAAGCATAAAAGAAAGTCAAGGAAGAAGAAATCTCATAAGGAAAACAAGAAGAGTAAAAAATGACAATAATTAAGATGGTGTTGTGAAAAGGATCAAACAACATGAATACTAGTTATTCTGGAACAATAAGTCCCAATGTTTCATACTTTGAATAGCAAAATTACACTTCACACAATGATTACGATGATGTAAAACCTTTCTATTTAAAAAGGCATCTTTGTGTGCTAAAGTATTAATCCCCAGATCAACATGAACACTCTTCACATTGTTTTGCAAATTGGATTCTTTTCACTATATTCATCAAGTCTTAAATAAGTTGAGTATTAATAAAATGAGTTATAAATGACAGGTGTAATAAATGGATTTCAAATATCATTTAATTTTCTTTTTATTTACCATATTAGCCAAAATTAAAGCTATTAGTCAATTAATAGCTATTAGCTATTAGCAAAAATTGAAGATATGTAATCTTTTATTGCTGCAGTATAACCTTTACAAGGGTTGAACATATTTTGTACTGGTTTAACTCATATATTTCTGAGATAGCCCAATTTATATTAGGAAAAGTGCTAATAAAGGTTGATTTAAAGAATATTTTATGCCCATGTATAACAAGAATCCTCCAGGTTTTAATACCACAAATGTTTGCAGGCATTGCAAATACAAAAAATCTATTATACTTTTTGTTCTGCTGTGGCACTTTAAATATAGCTTTGATTTTAGAAATTATAGAATGCATCCAGAAGAAATCATACTCACTATGAGAAATAAAATTCAGGCCTATCCCATGTCAATGTTGTTTTTCAATTAAAGATGACGGTTAAGCCTGTAATCTACCACACTGGCCATGTGCAGGTTAGCAGACTACACACCTTTAGAGACATTTTTTAACTGTAAAATGTGCAGATTCCCCCTGATGTTTTCCTGCGGTGTTAGAGCAAGTGATATTTAATATTTATATTTCATTTTGTTCTCAATTTTATTAATAGCTGTAAGCACACACCACACCCTGAGTCTTTTTTACAGAGCAAACCCCGATTCACTAGATTAAAGCCTCATTATCTAAATTTCAAAATAAGTCTGTATATTTTTCTAAGGTTGATAGATATTTCCATACCAAATTTTAACAAACATGATGTGATTTAAAATTGTTATAGAATTAGTTTAGTTTTACAGTTATAATTAGCACAGATTATTTCATATAACATCCCACCTGTAATCTCTGAAGAAGTATGCAGAGGAGTGCAGTACACTCCTATGTTTTACAAGTTTTGTTTATGTCCCACTATAGGATAAGGGATAAGTCTATTGCCATACACCAGGCACAAATTCATACTCGGAGCATTGAGTATCCAACCCAGGATTTAAACCATAACTTCTTGATTAATGAGCAACTTCTTGATTGAGCAGATTATTTAATATGTTTATTATGAGTTATGTGCTCAACAGTTTATGTGTTACCGAGTGACAGTACTCAAAAACACTAAAGAGTAATCATGTTTCATTTGACAAAGGACATGAGTGACAGGCATGTGAAGAATGTCCAAGAACACTTGTTCTAATAGTCCGTGATCCTGTTCTTGGAAAACCTGAGTCATGAGTCAGAATTTGTGGATCAACTTTGTGAACATCATCTCTGTATATTAATACTATATTTCCTAAATAATTCGTCATGTGTCTAGACTACAAAAACATTAGAGTCAAGACATATCAAAGTTGTAAATGGTAAATATATACATGAGTGAAGCTGCAGGTACCAATTTGTAATCTCTTCTATAAATCGTACTATTGTACTATAAATGTTTTTAATAAATTTCAGGGGATTTTGATAGGCTCACTTTGATCATATTGGGATGCAATGTTTAAGGATTTCAGTTTCAGTTGTTTCTAATTGTTTTTTACCAAATGTATTACATTTCCAGATCATTATCATCTAGAACCCTTTTGCTTTTCCACTGTTGGACATGGTTTTTCTCAGAATGAAAATAGTTAAGATCATGTGGTTAATTTCTAAAAAAAAATGTAACGTCACACCTGTAATCCCCGAATAGGTAGGCAGTGGAGCGTCATACACTTCCACAATTCACCTGTTAAGTTCATGTCCGGTTATGGAATAGGTGGTGAACCTTTTGCCATACACCGGGTACATTTCCAGACTCCGAGCCACTACTCGAAAATCTAAATTAGAAAAATCTAGGTAGTTTCCTCACTGTTCCTCACTACTACCCGTTTTGAAATCAAGGAGTTATATTCCAGAAAGATACAAAATAAAGAATAAATTTCAAGTAGAAATGATAAAATGAAAGCATTGATGGTTAGTAGAAAGAAATTGAAAGTGTAAGAATCAAGTTTTACCAGTGAGATAGTATTTCTTGCATTTATTATTTGTTACATTGGTGTTTACTGTTTGTACTATTATATTTTGTTTTGCCGAGATTAAGCCTAACCATAAACTATAGGCTTCTACGTGTACATCTTTGAACCAGTGTAATATGAAAAAATCAAACAAACAATTGTGTGGTTGTGTTGTTAAGTATACAAAAACAATGAATTTTAGATGACCCAATAATCAGCATTATAGATGCCATATTTAATTCAAATAAATGTGAACATCATTATCAGCTTGTTTAAGTCCACTGCTGGATATAACTCATCCTGTATATTTTTTCAGATAATTCCCATGCCAGTAATGTATGTTGGAGATTGCAGAGCATCACAAATGTATATGTTATGTAATCAGATAGCAATTAGAGGAACCCTCAGTGTAAGAAAGGCATAGAAATCTACATACACATTTAAATATGGCTAATTTTATTGGAGAGTACTAATACATATGAGGAAACCTAGTGCTAAAACACTGGCAACACAAACAGATAATCTTGAACCAAGAGTCCTAACAGGATGACCACACTGTAAAATATATTTATCTTTATGACTTTTTAATTGAAATTATTAATAAGAGTACCTATAGGCAGTAATGTCTCATCTAGTTATATTAATATGGCGAAACGAAACCACTCATAAATGAATTTATCGAAATTTATTACACTTTAGGGGGAAGGGGTTAGACAGCTATGTGGAGGGCATACAAAACTCCCATACCATGATAGTTATATTAGTTCTACGAAATTCAATGATAAGATACATACATATATATATTGAAAACTAAAAGTACTTTACGATTTTGATAGTGTCATTTAATTAAACTGAAGTGGTTCTATTGTCTATTTACTTCAGTTGTGAAGAAATATATGGTGTTAAGTGCGTTTCTTCGTCGAGTAGATAACAGTTAGTGAGTGATCGATTTCTATTTATATCAGGATTTGCTTAATATTACTCTTAAACTTAAATAGTTGTACTTTAACAAGTAAAAGTATCACATAAAAAAGAAAGTAGGCTGTGAACGATATTCTAATATAAATTTCAATTAAAAATTACCGAAATAAAACACCCGCTGACGGTTGAATGTAATGAGTCATAGGCTTAATGATATTTAAAACAATTCTAACTTACCGTAATCATGGGAAATTCTTTGAATTATAGTGTTCACTAGCACATCTTACAAAACACTATAAGTAACTTTTAAAATAACCGTAACTCATATAAAGTTTTATTGTACTATAAGATATGTATTGAACCTAATAACATTTACAAGTTTCACAGCAAATTATGTACAAAAAGCTTAAATATTTTGGTTAAGTTATTGTAGGCTCTATCAAGTTCACGTCAAAAGTTCACAGGCTGGTACGCCATCTAGCGAGCGGCATGCACAACGCATGAAAGCTCGATCGATCGTTTTGTTGTGATTGTGAACACATCCGTAGCTGGATGAACGCACCCACTTCTTAATTTGAATTCGCTTCAGATTTGTGCTTGGAATCCATTATTAGTTCGAGGTAGTTTTTATTGGTAAGCAAATGTTTAATAACCAGGTCTTGATCCGTCATGTGTCGGAGGGGCTTATTTTTATAACTTGCAGCCGATCTGGAACCAAAACTTTATGCATTCTTCTGGAATTTTATCATTTGAGTTTTATTCATTTATCATTAGAATTAGCATGTTTTGGAGCTTGCACTTTAATAAGGAATAAAAGTTTCAATTCACAATTAATAGTTACGTTAAAAAATTACATACCGTTTGCAGTACTTTGAACATGCATTTAGTAACTGTAAAAAACCTGGCAACGCAAATTCTAAAGAAACTTTTTCTTGAGCTAATGCCTTTAATATTTCTATTGGATCAATTTTCATGTCCTCTAAATGACATATCTTATCCTAAAACAATAAGCACACGAAATGATCATTAAAATTGATCTTATAATAAAATTAATCATTATTTTCATTACGTAAGTAGGCACTTTTATTTCATATTTGGTTTGTCCTGAACTGTGACAAACATCGGTGAAAGGTTCTGAAGCCAACGACAATGACTTACGTCGGTTAAGGTAGTGATTTCTTGTTTCTGATTTTCCAGACTTACAACAAGATTCTTGATGATTTGTTGGCATTTTGTACTAACATGTTTTACGCATTGTCTGTACGCTGCTTTATTTGCCTCGCATTTCCTTTCTATGGTAGCAGTAGCGTGAGTAGCCTGTTACAATCATATTTACGTTACATATATTAATATTTCCGATTTTTGAGCGTTAAGACGACTACCTCGTTAGTCGTGTTCGTTGTAAGCGCGACTGTCAATCGAGACGTCCTGGGTGCAAATGCCCGTACCATCAACATTTTCAGTATTATTGAGTTAAACGTAACATCACTTGTTATTCTGGAAGAGGAAGGCAGAGGAGTATAGTACACTTCCACGTTTCATCAGTTAAGTTTATGTCCTCCTACAGAGTAGGTGGTGAGCCTTTTGCCATACATCGGGCACAAATCCAGACTCCGAGGCATTACTAGAAAATCTAAGTTAGAAAAATCGAAAAGTTAGAAAAGTCGAAAAAAATAGCGGTCGGCGTAGGATTTGACCCACGACCTCTTGATCGGCAGGCCCGCATACAACCAACGCGACCAATGAGGCAGTCGGAGATTTTATTGAGTAAATTCCAAATAGGTATTCCTAATCTATTATACATCTGTTTGAATTTCAGGAAATAAATTCCATGAAATCCATGTAATGCACTCAATTTTTTTTTCAATATTTAACTTTATAGATTCTGCTGATTATTTATTTAGATTAATTAAATAAAAAACACTATTAAAAAAAAATAACGTATGAATATAGTTTACCTCTTTTATATCCTTGAGTAGATAGAAAGCCTTTTCGTTATAATTATTGTACATTTCCATTAGCATGTCCTTTGTAAAGAACACCATGTCCCTTCGGGTGGGGACCTCGTAGGGACCTATGTTCATTGGTTTTTCTTCCTCAGGGCAATTGAAGACGGCGTTTACAATTGTGAGTGGCATAGTATAAGTTGGTGTAGTTGAGTTTGGGGCTTCGGGTGTACGATTCTGGATGACGTGAAAATAAACAATTTATTAATTTTTAAGTAGAAATAACGAGGTTACATATTACTTTTTAACGATCCGCGAGTGTCTATCATTATTAAATTTTGTACCGTATTAACTTTCTTATGTTTTTTTCGGGATAGTTCCACTAGCTTTTCATTTTTCAGTAAAAAAAATTCAGAGGCTGCAATGAAATCCCAAATTTTGACTTATAAAGTTTATGAATAAATTAAGCAAAAACATCGAATATTAACGAAGGAAAGAAGTAAACCTAAATACAATACACACAATATTCATTTAAAACTTAGGGTAAAATCTATTCTACAACTTTTAATTATAATTTTATCATCGCGTAAGTTCATTTACAGTGTAGAAAATTCCTTTCTTTTATTTTTAAACTACAGTGGTTTAGTACTCACAGGTAAATATTCCTTAATGCCATTAATATCAGAAGAGAAATTCAGTGCTGCGCCGTCGGCTGAGGTGTCATCAACGTAGGTCTCGTTGAATCCTTGGAATAGTTCGTAACCCGCGAAGCAAAAACAGCCGGTCGCGGTTAGAATAACGATGAATACATCTGCATTAATAAGTAAAATGTGCCGGCTGTTGTATTCTGTCCGTACAGCGTGGCGTTGTCTTCACGTTTTAGTTTCAAGTTTCGACTATAAACGACAAGGCATTTGCCCATTACGCAATATACGTCATCACCAGTCCGCCATCGTCCACAGCCCACAGCTGAGCATAGGGCCCTACAATAGCATGCAACTACAATAACTACTACATTATATATGTATTTACTACACAGTTACCCATAAGACAGTGTAGGTAACTGCTTGGGGCCCTACGTCAGATAGAGGTTCCGCCCAGGGAGAAAATAAATTAAAAATGTTTCATCGAGTTAAAGTTTAATTTAAACATCGTATACTCAATGACAATGTTGGGACATACCTTCGTAATGTAATAAAAATAGCTAAAATATAAATATAATTGCATTGTGGTACAAAAAATTTAGAAAAGCGTAAAAGAACCCTGAGAAATGCATTGACTAGGGGCTCCAATACGGTTAAACCGCCCCTGCGCAATGCACACTACGTACATATTGCTCACAAATGAGCGTTGGAACAGCGTGGTGCTATGCTTCACTCATATTACAGTTGGTTGTATGGAGTAGTCACAGTATTGTTTTGTAACAGTTAAGCTATAAATCTATGATAATCGAATCTAAAAATACATCACACACTAGGGGAAATATCGCAATGAGAAAAATGCCGAAACGCTAATCTAAGACTCCCTTTTCACAGTCTATTTAACACGTAAATTCATAATAAGAGCCGTGTACAGTGAACGCTTTTGTTATGGGAAAAAGTCAATTTTAGACCATGTACTCGTATGTATGCATATGTATTATTTTTAACACTTTGACTTCAGTTTCAATACAATTTCCTTTATATATAATTGATTACCCAATTAATTGATTACAAGAAAATATCTAAGTATGATGAAAGATTAAGGTAGGCTTATGTTCAGCAGTGGACCTCCAAAGGCTGATGACGGTGATGTAAGTATTGTCATGAGCTATCACTTTTTATTAACAATTTGAAATATTGATGATGATTTATTTTAAACCTTTTGTATCAGGTAATAAAATACGAACCATTATTATTATTTTTATATCACCCTAGGTGCCTTACGGGATAGCCAGAGAACACCGTGTATCAAATGTCTCTATCCTGACAGACGTGACGTGGTTCTTATAAATACGAGCAATTTTATCCAATATCAGCTTAGAGTCACTTCGTGTTTCTATAATAACATAACGCCTGTAATACCCGAAGAGGTAGGTAGATGAATGTGACACTCCTACAATTGACCAGTTACATTTACGTCCCACAATGGAATAGATGGAGATCCTATTATATATTCGAAGTCCGCGATACTACCTACTTGGCATTCTACGTTAGAAAAGCCTAATAACACTATGCTCGACCCGAGAGTCGAACTCGGAACCTCTTGATGAGCAATTACGTTTGACGTTTGTAAACACTCGGCCAACGAGGCAGTTAAGGCTTCTAAAATTAAAATAAAGTACAAAAACGATTCCCTCAAAACGTCGGTTATATTGTAAAACATGAACTCACATGTACACATAACGATGAGTTTAATACACGATAACATTCGGCCGGCTAAGTACTCGTAGTTCCCGCGCCACTGCTGTGTGCGATCCAAATCTCGCACTTAACAACCGGGGCACGTTTTGCTGTTATAACGCGACTCACGCGGTTTCAGCTCCCTCTCTCTCTTCTCTTAACCTATGATTATTGTTAATTGCAATTGTTCGGTTAACTAATCGTTAAATTAATAAATTAATTAATTAATAAGTTAATCGTCAAATTGTATAATAAATAACGGTTTCAATGATTCTTTCCATGGTTTTTAGTTTGCAATTATTATGCGATAACAAACTTTTTAATATTATTGAAATTTACACGTATATTTTATTTTTTTACCTTTTTATAATGTAATTATTTCCCACCGTCGTCTTTGTTACTTTACACCGGTATAACAAACATCTGTCTTATATCCAGAAGAAAAAATACGAGTATACTTGAACACCGTAATAGCTATGAAATAAAATGCCTGTCAGTCTTTAAACAGAGCCATCTAGAATCAAACGAAGAACTACATGTTCAAAAGTTTTAGTTGTTAACACTTAGAACAGATATTTCGTTATATAAAAGAATATAAGTACTCTATAAATATATATATAATATTATACGAACTCAGGTCGTGCATTTAACGCGATTGACTCACATACATCGTAATACTAACTTAGTTATACGCCTTAGTATAGTTTAGTTAGAGAACACCTGTTTTGAACTCGTTTGTATGAACGTATGAATGTATTATTATGTAGGTTAGCCATGAAAAACTAACATTAGAAAAATTTTGTTAACTAGACAAAGCGTAGTATGAGATAAATAAGATGTAGGGCAAATTATAAAATTTTCAAGTGTTGTAATTCACTCGATTGAGGCGATGTAATTCAAGTGGTAGCGTTATTCATTAGTTTTTGTTTCTCTTCCAATGTTTGGTCAACGCCGTGGTGTGAACTTGATAAAACTGGTTGGTAATCTAGTTTCCCAGCAATTTCTGCCAATGCATAATGAATGTTAAACAGCTACATGAGACTATATGAACTAGAGTGTTTTTAAGTAACCGACTTTACGTCCCACTGCTGGGCAAGGGTCTTTTCCTCAACTGCGATACGCCTGGCCCATGCTGCACCACGCTACTTTAAAGCGCAGTGGTGGAGAAAGGGGCTAATGTTCGATCGTGGTCTCGAGTGCTTTTAAAACGGCATTAAGGTCGATGACAAAGCTTAACGATTGTTATAAAAATATCACGATAGGCACCCTACGCATAACATGACCTCCGAAGCATGGAAACAGCCACAAAAATTTGCCTTTTCCATATCCATATTTGCCATATCTATAACCGAGTGCCAATTAATATTAATACTAAAAAAAATATCTTTATAAGAAATATTCTGAGCCGCGTTTAAAAATACTGTCTTTGTAATACCCTCTGAAATAATAGTGTACGAGTACTTAAATAGCCTGATAGGTACGTCTACGTAACTACGTAACTAAGAAATAGTTGTCATGCCAATGAATGTTTTATCAATACACCCTAACAACGCGCAGACTAAATGCGAATTTTTTCAGGAACGTTTAGTTTCTTATTAACAAAGCTACAAGCTACAATGAATAAGCTAAACGCTGATGATATCGCCGCCATGGAGGAGCAGCTAAGACAGAGCGTGGACGAGGACCGGAAGTATTGGCGCGTGAACGAGGTGAAGTGCGACGCGATACATACGGCGAAAAGTTACGAGGAATTCGCGTCTGTATTACTACTATTATTATTAAAACGTCACGCCATGTCCCATATGAAGTAGGCAGAGAGCACCGAATGCTTATCTTTACGTTTACAAACCTGACGTTCTTCACATTGATCGCTTTTTAATCGAACATCTGTATGTACTAACATATATGTATATCATAAAATGTGAATTTTTAGAGGGAGGAGGTATTTCCTTGTTATTTTATTATTGCAATATATACCTATTAAGTAGGTAATAGACATAAAGGCAACTTATTGGTTTGATTTTAGTACGTGTATATCTTAATGCAAATACAATAAAACACAAGCGAAAACAGCTAATGTTACTGTATCCATTATCGTGAAGATCGTTGACAGCCTACGTAATGGTTTAAAATTCACACCTTCACTCCATTCCTGTATTGAAGTCTTCGCATGCATACTTTATTGATATATTTTAAGAGCTCTATAATTTTGCTTATGCAATGCAATAAATTGCTCATACCGCAAAGAGCAATAATATATATATATATAAAAACCGTATAACGCCTAACCGGTGAAAATGGAAGATGTAACATGCATTTTTATTACAGTGATCGTGTTGCAGCCGCCCACATACAGCCATTGACAAAAAACGATTATAAAAGCAAGAATCCTAGAAGTTG
>DWDU01001911.1:0-13655 GCA_018245575.1 Jemadia suekentonmiller
TTTTAAAACGTAGTTTCCAAATAGTATCTATCTGAACGTATTTATCCTGAATATTTACATTAGTTGCAACACCCTAATAAAATTAAAATATTTTATTTGCGGGCTGTTGGAAAACTTTATTTTTATAGACCTCGTTCGAACTTCTTGAAGTGAACGAAACCTAATGCAGTTTAATTGTAAAAGTTTATGAAAGCTCCTCCATTTGAGGGTTCAATTTAGAACAGGGCTACCATTATACGCTGATTGTAGTATTAATAACTTAAGACAACATTACGATATCTTTCAACTTATCCTTCATCTTACTGTTCATCTACTAAACTAATACATTTCTAATTGAAATTCCACGCGAAACTTTTGTGAATCTATAATCTATCTCAATTGTAAAGTTTTTGCATTACAGAGACATCAAGTTTATCTATATTTGAGTAGTAATAGAGGGTTCGCTGAGTTTACGCTTAATGCTTTATTATCTAAAAACATTTTGCTGATGTATTTCTATTTAGTTGATTGGAAAACTTATACATTATGTTCGTTTTAATGGGAGTGTACTATAGTTCTCTGCCTAGCTCTTCAGGGATTACAGGCGTCATTTTTTTTTTCTATTTTAATGTAGACAATAATATTATGAGGAAGTTACAAAATTCCGTATATAAACATATATACAAAATACTGTGCAAGGTACTTTTAAAATTGCACGCACAAAACTTTACTACTACATTTCTAATACAGGTTCATATCATAATAATTATTGTATGAGATGTGGATAAAACACCGAAGTAAGTGGAACATGACATCGGAGCTCTTTTTGATAAGTTGCAAACAAATAAACATCATTATAAGGAGAACGGATTCTAAGAATACCAACTAGGCATGTATGATAGATAATGATAGGTAATACAAATACTTAAATACACGTATCATTGCAAGCCGCGTTTGTTGCTGACATTCATTATAAATTATACAAGTATCTCTTCAGACCTCCAATATAGAGAACCACTGCATAAATATCATTGCCTGCTTCACCTCCTACATATTCTCCTAGGCCTAGTTCCGTAAGTTTACTGAACATATTTCCTCACAATCCACCAGCATCGCATTAAGAGATTCCAGCATCGCAAAGATACGGCAGGTTCTCAACTACTTCATTATGTTTTTACGAAAAGCTGTGAGATAAATTTTAAGTTATTCATAATGCGCTATAATATGAGTCTCATAAAATTTTAATTAACTGCGGCCCGGAACGCGTTCGAGGTTTGCATTTCTTACCTTTCATATCTCTGAGTAAGATATTTGGACTTTAATTACTCTGGCAAAGTGAAAGCAAATAAATTTTAACCCGTTCGTCGATAAAGAGTTGAGGTAAGATTTTAATGTGTTTAACATCTATGTAAGGAAAGAGGAACATCAAGTGATTAATATAACGAAATCTCTCTTATTTCTTAACATACCTCTGCTGCAACAGAAAAGAGGATACGCTAAAGAATTAAGTCAAACTACTAAGAAATACCGTATAATAACATCTGTAACATATTCTACGAGTCGTCTTGTTAAAAGTTATTGTTAGTAAAACTATTCTTCCATTGATAGCTTACTGTTCTGTGGGAGTCGCTAGTCGTCGAAAGCGTCTTTTTTTTTTCATCGAAGTTGAGTAAAAATAAGTAAACATTTTTTTTGTAATGCTGAACGAAGTTACGGTGATAACGTATTATAGGTGATTATTAAAAACTTCAAAATTGTCGCAACTCAAGCAGCTCGGTTTTAATAATGGAGACGTAACAATGAATAACAAGTCAGAAAATGGCGTCCTCAGATGGCAGCAAAAGCGCCTGCCTATAGTTAAGAGTAATGTCACATAACGTACAATATTGTTAAAATTAATCAGGCTGTGGCTAGTAAACTTTATATAACATTCTAAACTATATTATCATTAAAATTAAATTATCTTCTCGAACATAGGGAGTGCGCAACTATCTACTGAAAAATGCGAAGGAAACTTTTAGGGCAGGTCACGTAATAGTTTAGTTGAAGCTAATAAGACTTAGTACTCAAATGCAGAGGTAGTGTCAAGAATTTGTATCATCGTCATATCAACTACATGAGAACTTAATATAGTACAAATGTAGCGTTTTCACCACTGACTCCTTTATCGTACGATTTGCAAGCGCGACTGCCCGAGAGGTTCTAGGTTCAAATCCCGTGTAGGGCACTATTGGATTTTTCTTACTTACATTTTCTAGCAGTGGCTCATAGTCTGTATATGTGTCCGGTGTATGGCAATACGTTCACCTCCACAGTGGGACGTAAACGTAACTGGTGAAACGTGGGAGTGTACTACACTGCTCTGCCTGCCTTTTCGGGGATTACATGCGTGATTTTACGTAAAATTTTCATTAAACATATATTAACAACAACAATTGTTTGCTTAATATTTTATTGACAACACTTAAGTGGATATATAGCATATGTGTGCGTGCATCAGCGTGTGTGCATGAACATAAAATACATACATGTGCTTGTGTGAGTGTGAGTACATCAATTATGAGAGAGTATTGTATTGCTGTCCTCAGATACTAAGCTAGACGCAACATGTTACTAAAGATGAGATACAATCAGGATATTATCAGATAAGAGTAGCGCATATCTATTTTGCCATTAGATAAAATATTTTATGTCCAAAATATGAATATTAGTGACGCTTGCATTTCCAATGAAGCGGTTCTATTCTGAAATGTCGTAGGATTTTCAGTAATATTCAGTAGTTGGACCTCCGTTTTCATATAAGTGTATTTAGATATAAAGTCAGCCATATCCATGGATACGGTTAATTTTAAATTTTATTTATTTATTTATTAATAATTTATACAAAAGAAAATAATGCTAATTTCATGAAAGGGTGTAAACATAAAGTTTATAAATTATTTGTACGTATCATTAACTCTCAATATTGTAGCAGTACTTTTAGTTTTACTTCAATGACTTATGACACGTGTGCAGTTTTTATGTACTTGGCTAAAAGTTAATAATAATTAGGACCTTTTTTCGGCTGCCTTATAAATTATAATCTTTACTATAATAACCGCATGCGCATGTTCTTAAATAAATATTATGTGCATGTACTTATTTAAATAAAAAAATACTATGAAATAAAACCAGTGAATCTCATCATGTTCAAAAGACCTACTCGTAAGTAAAGGATTCAGCATTAAACTTCTATCTATATGGTATTTATACATAAACCGTTTTTAAGAGGTTATTTGCTTTGTTACTAGTGATGTCTTTGGCCACTATCATATATATGCTCGTAATTTTATTTAATATTCACAGTTAAATAATTTTTTTTATCGTATTTTTTTTTTACTTTTTAATATTAACACCTCTGATAGCTTTATAACATTGCCTACACGGTAAAAATGTTGTCTATTTAGAAAAAGATGTAAAACCTAGACAAAAATGTAACGATTTTTCAGGCCTCTCTATTATAGCAACTGAAAATAAGTGAAACGTATCAGTTTAATAATCTAGATATTCGCTCTTGCTTGTATTTATGGAAACTACCAAAGTTTGTGTCGGAATTTGGGAGTAGCCTAGATAGTACCTTTTGATAGTACGACTCGGAATAATTAGAGGACAGTTGATGAAAGTTTCAAAGTTCCACGGAATGGACTAGCGACAAGACCTTAATCCAATTACAACCTTGGATCCAGTGAAAACAACCATCTGACTCGGTTCAAATGACTGTTTGTAGATTTTCCCTCTCGAATTGACATGGCTCTCCGTTAAATTTTAAACCATTCCAACAACTCTTGTGTTTATTTGTTTACTAAAGATAACCAACAAGATTTTAACTCTTTAATCAGGTCAACAATTCACAAGGATTACCAGTCCACAGACAAATATTATAGTATTTGTATGAAACCCTATAGCTACGTGGAAGTTAACAAGAAAACAGCTATGTAGATATTTTGAACTTCGGCGCAATTTAAAGCGCAAAACAGCAGTGCCTGGCGTATTTGATTGTTGATAGTTTTTCAGCTTATTATCGTAACCGGTCAAACATTGGAGTGTGTTACATTCCTCTGTCTACCTCTCCGAAAATTACATTACAATTCCGAAAATTACTTCGAAAATTATTTTTTTGTACAAGGTTTCAACAGTACATGCATATGCTATAGTTGTATTAAGTGCAATATTCAGTACCAAGATACATTACATGAAACCCAAGAATCAGAAGAGAACGAGGAGGACACAAGTTCACAATTCACATGGTATAAATCAAACTTTATAAGTATTTGTCGGCGCGGGACGGTGTATTAACTTCCTTTACGGTATTTCTCTGTACCATTTCTCACAATAACGTCACAGCTAAAAATTTACGATAGCGAAACGAAATATAAAATAACTGACTGTATTCATGGCGTAATAGCGATTGGACGATTTTGCGATTTATGATTTCGTTCAACGTAAACATCCACCCAAACGTTACGCACACACACAGTACTTTCATCTCCGATGAACTTTGTCTTAATAATCTTTGTCTTAATATAGATGAATATTTTGAAATAATGATATTACTCTGTCATTAATTAGCGTCAATGTCCCCGTGGACGCCGTCATGGGACGAGGATCGTGCCCCTAACTTTTGAAGGTAGCTCATACTAATTACCGACCCGAAAGTTTTTATCCCGTGCCGAATGTTTCCGAGAATGATGAACAGCTGTTATCTAATAGTAACAAGGGAGAGCAGTCAGGTCAAAACACATAAACACAAGTATTATACGAAAATAATAAGAAAATACCGGTTATACTCTTGGGCGTAATATCTACAAACCAAACAAGAAAAAGTTAAAGGCCGATTTACAGAGGCCCGAAAAACGTAAATAGAGATTGTGCACACAAACCATGAAGTCTAATGACTCGTATAATTCGAAAAAAGTCGCATATCCGCCAAGTCGCGGCAGTAAATTAACGTTAAGTAAAAATCCGCGGCGAGCGCGAGGCAGGCTGCGCTTGGCGCTGCGCCAGTTAAGTCACTTGATCAATGCAACGACGTCATTACTACTTGGTAGGTATACCGTGGCAATGACTTCCCACTACCCAGCTTCGAAGTAGCCATGGTAGTCTAACAGTGGTCATATCATCTTTCAATTTTACTAAAAAAATTTAGGGAAGAATCCCAAGATGTGACATTATCATTACGGTTCCATTATTCTAACATCCCATGATTTACTACCAATATACTTATCCAAGAATATCATTGATTTGGCCTTAAATGGTATGGTTTTACTTTGTTATTTAAATCGTCACATTTTTCCCTATTTTTGTATTTTAGTCCATTGTAGGTATGTCTGTTTAGACATTTTATAGGGTAGGTAGTAATCTAAGAGTACTGTTGGATTTGAGAGTGGTGTAGATCGTGCACCAGCTTTTGTAATGTTGGGATCTCGGCCTAAGCATATCTTCTAGTGGAAACTCCTGGTGATAGTAGGAAAATACAAGAGTCTGCATGTACGGCGCTAAAAGTCTCTAGTTTATAGTTATACGTAACATCACGCTTGTTATCCCCGAAGAGGTAGGCAGAGGAGTGTAGTACACTCCCACGTATCATCAATTACGTTTACGTCACACTATGGAATAGGTGGTGAGCCTATTGCCATGCATCGTTGCTGGAACTTAACTGGTGAAATGCGGCAGTTTATTTATACGACACTTCTCTGTATCTTGTGTTATACTTATTAATATACTCTTCGTATTTATTAATTGTTTATACCTTTGTTTCTTATATGTCGAGTTTTTGTGTTCATTTCATTTGAAACAATGTTAGGTATCAACTATCTCTTAACCAGAACTCTTAACTACCAAAAGAGATCTAACCTCAATATGGTAGTAATTTACGGTTAAGTAAAGGAACCAAAGGACATGATTTAGGGCGCGCTGTATTTGGCTTCACGCCAGTTACTCGTTTGATAAATGTACACATGACTACTACTGCAAATTGTGCGGTGGTGCCACTGTCACATAAACCTGTTTATGGATTTGTACAAGTTAAACAATACTGGGCACGATGGCTCCATATTGGGAGCTAAAGTCCAACAGTGGACTGAAGCAGGTTCATAATGATAATGATGAAGTAATAACGTTTAAAACTGTTTTATTACATTTCCTCTGGTTTTAGTTATATTTTTAATCACCTGTCTCGCTATTACTATGTAAATTGAAGGATAATTATTTTGTAAATAGTTGTGCTCCGAAATATATCAGCAATATGCATTAAAAATACGCCTGTTTCGATTTCCATGTGTTCTAACAATGTCCGTTTCAATCTTTAAGAGTTGGTTGAACTTAGAATAAAACAATTACTAACTGCGCTCACAGCAATATACTGCAATACTTCCTGGAAATATAGTTGCTAAATACTCCTCTTACTGAAGTCCTGTTTGAAGTCTGCTGCCTGGTTGACTGTACATTTACCATTTCTTTTAAGTCAAATAGCGAAGTTTGCCGTTTAGATCATGAAATATATAGACCTATTTTATTAAAAAATTCGAAGCAAGCAATAACAAGACAATTGAGCGAAGTTTTTCTTAGATTTGTTTAGATTCATTAGAGGGGCAAAAAAATGCTGAAAGCAATTCAAGTTTTAATGAAGAACACAGATTTGGAGTGTTCTTATATTTCAACTCTTCGAAGAGACGAGAAAAAATAATCAGTAGTAGAATGAATGGCGTCGAGCTATCCGGAGGCGGCAAATAAAGAAATGTCCCGAACGCTAGCGAAGGCCACGCTCACAAAGTATGAACGCTTTTTATTCATCCTACAAGAATTTTACATACAACGCCACATAAAAATCTAGTCTTAAGGCGGCTATGGCTTCGTATAGAGTGCACCTTGATGCTGAAATATTGTTAATGCAGTGTTTTAGGGAAATTTCAATAAGATTCAGAAATTGTAGGATAACATGTTATAAGTACTCGTGATCAATTTAACCATAGATAGTGCACATATCCGCTTCGAATAAGCTCAATGGAAATAGTTACAAGCGAGGAGATATTCACAGAAAGTTAACGATTTTCAACCATACATCTGTTGTGATACTTTACTGTCTATTGTGATGTTCTGACTTCTATGAGTTTTAGTTTTATTGGCGAATTAACATTGAAAATGTATATGTATGTGTACGAGTACACAAGTCATTTAAATAGCAACAAATCTTCATTCATCTGTACACTGCCTTACCATTTTGATTACGCTTGGTCCAGTGAGAGATGGCTGTTTTAATGATAGGCACTGACGAGTGAATTATGCTTTATCACCGGGCACTACAGCTCAATTTGCCGCTCGAAATTAGGTTACTTTTTGCAAGCAAGGTAAGGGCAATTTTAGGAAACGAATAAACTTAAAACTCGGGGACTTTGTTCAGTAAACAGATCGTGATAGCTACTTTTACGATTCAATTACTATGAAGTAACTGTAGTCTTTTTAAACATAATTTGTTAGAAACTGATAATTGATTTTTTTTACTATTATGTGAGTATTATAGACCTTTCCTTCTAAATTTATGAATAAGGACGAAAAATTAAGCTTTATAAATTTTATGGTTGTTTTTTTGCTAAGTTCAAACATGTAGTCCTTCTTTAGAAAAATTCTTTACAGGCACATAGATGGTGAGCAGTTTCCACTAAAATACATCCAATTTCACATTAATATTGATGTCAGATTTTTCTGTTGCCATAACACTCGTTTATAGATACCTAACTAATTCTGTTGTACAAATGTATATGTTTTTTGTAAGATAACAAATTTTAATAACATTATATTATCAATTACGTATATGTTTAATAGTCCTCAAGATAAAGCTTCCTATTAACGTGTAGGTAACGTAATTGTCGTAAATTAATAGTTTACTTGAATATTTAACGTAACTTTGCGGGCATTTTAATTTTTCTAACATGTCACAATGTGGCCGAGAATCTTACGTATTCAATATATCTGAACACGATATCGTATGAAAATAAAGTAAGTAGTAGGTTCTTACATAACTTTGTTTTTAAAACTAACTCATTCTCAACCTTATGTGTAGTTTAGGTTTTAACATTCTGTGTTCAATACATCGTAACTCACCAAGAAATACAATTTTTGGAAGGTGACCAAAAATTGCCCAAAATGTATCCTGTAAGCGTTGCTTGGTGTGATCCTATTCGAAAACATTCCGGAGTGGTGCTGCGTGTTGTTTTACACGGGATCGTCATAAGACGTTAAATTTAATTTTTAATGGCACAACAATTGCGAAATCACTTTGATATTGCGCCCCCGTGGAAATTATTCGGCAATTTGTCTCGCAGTTTTTACATCGCGTATTTCATTTTCACGTTCCAGAAATTTCAAAGTGGAGTATTCGAAGCGATGTTTGATGTCATCGGATGGTTCTTTAATATCCCACCCTTGCGCGTCTATGCGAGTCCTATCTAGATACGCGTCAGATATTCTATTTTATTTTCTTGAGTTTATAATGGTTTTACTATTTGGATTTTACAGTGTTGAAAGTGCTTTTTGACTGCCTCATTGGCTGAGTGGATGTGGGCGCGATTGCCGATCGTGAGGTCCTGGGTTCATACCTCGGATCAGGAGCTATTGGATTTTCTAACGATGATTTCTTGTTAAAACTTCACGTACACGTGACTGCTGAAACGTGGGTGTTTAAGCGTCATTTTTTAATATATGGAGTAGTGTCAGCATAACTGCATTTTTCTGGGTTTCTATGATAATCACACAGCAATTTTGTTTTGGACAATACACAACACTCATCGTCATAATCAACATATTTATCACCCCACTGCTTGACTCATGTTTTCTCTCAAACTCTCCCACGACATCACTTGTGTAACTAATTATAACAATGTAGATTACCAATGCTACACACACAAACATACATACATAAATAATGATATATGAATATTATAATATGTGCATGTGGGTTATAAATATAATACATTTTCCGTATATCAACTGCGCGGGTGGTGTATCCGTTGTATGCAAGCAAGATGGTGAGTTATTGGACGTATATTGAGAGCGGATACGTAAAAGCTCTCGGTTAGGTAGTAATAAAACATATCGGACTTACATCCGGCTAGCGAACGTACAGTGCGGATCGTCGCGTTCCAGTGTTTACCTGAAGTACAATGTAACATTCATGCAATGATGTACAATAAGCACTTAGGTCTGTGAGGATATGTCACTTATCCCGCTTCTAAGTGATCTGCCATGACGACGTAATCATAGTAATTTGTGCGATCATAATGGCATTGTGTCAATAAATATGTATTTTTCACGATAAGCGACATTACATCATTAAATATTTAGTAACTATGTGCGCTATGATTACCAGACGGCTAATACTGTATATAATTATATAATCGTATTGTAACGTAACGTAACATCACGACTGCAGTCCTTGACGAGGTAGGCAGAGGAGTGTAGTATCTATGCTCCCTAATTCTATCAATTAATATAATGAAATAATGAGTATTTTATCAAAATATAATTATAATATATATTTTTTACACACACTCACACACATAAAGGTCTGGTTTTGGGTAGAAAACGACTCATCGTTCAGCAGCCAAGTTCACTGGAACAACGGGATACATAAATTAGTTGTCTCTCTCGTACTTTGCTCGGTGTGTAGCAATAGGCTCACCACATATTCCATAGTGGGACGTAAACGTAACTGGCGAAACGTGGGAATGTTCTACACTCTTTCACCTACATCTTCAGAGTAAAGGCGTGATGTTACGTGTTACGTAACATGCATTTTTCTCACAAATTAACTAAAGATAAATAGGTTTTACATCACCGTAAAACGAGCTACCCTTAGCACGTAAAACGCCCCGTAAATAACACTACCACAGTATTACACGGCATCGATACATTTCGCTGAGGGCGCCGTTGTTGCCGGCTCGCTATGGTCATTAAGGGAGTGAGTCAAGCATTGCTGCTTTTTTCATTTGGAAATATGTGCCGTAATAATTCAGGGACGCAAGAACATTTGTATTGTACGGAAATGTGCCTGGTGGTGAGGACTATAATAATTTCGTTCAAGTTACGATCGTATAAGTACCTCCATCAGGCTTAGTAAATTGTATTAAATTGTATATTGTATGAATGATTGAAATTTTCATAGGAATTTACTACGGTTGGAATAATAGCGTAATGGATTAGAATTCGCATTCCTTGTCTCGGGGACTAGCGTTCAAACCTCTGGCATGTGTACACATATATTAATTCAATATGTAGTAGGCCGACCGCCGATATTTTTAATGCCTACTTCACAAAATGACACTTTTTTAATTAATACCTGAAGATCAACAAGCTTTTGGTAGGAAAGTGAGAGATCATGGATGCTCCCATTGTCCTCACCAAACATATCCATTTTTTTAAAAGGTTCCACTTTCAGTGAAGCTTGGGGTCGTGAACTGAAAGAAATATTAGGTGTTCATTGTTAAAAAATACACATACTTTTGGAGTATGAGATACGCGCGAGCATTTAAGCCCTTAGCCCTTCGAATGGGAGGCTGAAACCTACACCACTAGGCCAACAATCAATTTAATGTCGTTGTGACAATTTGTCAAAGACGTACAATATATTTATCATTATTACCAGTAACACGTCCTAATCTATTCGATCACGAACTGCGCACGTGTCGAAGACATAACGGTCCAGTAAAGAGACTCGACGGGCGTCCTGTAGCAAAGTGCACTCTCTGATTCACTCCTTTGCCTGTCTATAGTACAAAAGCTTGTACACTGTCATTATTAATTTTATTTACACTAGTTTACATGTATACAGGCCACCAGATGCTAAGTCGCTGTTGGATTGCTGACTTCCAACGTTTATTTATTATGTTTCCATCACATATTGTGTTAAGGACGATTTCTGTACGCGCACACAATAATATTCACTCACTCGTGCACATACGAGTGCACACATGTATTTGATGCGTTCTATTTGTCCGTTGAAAAATATTGGTACAAAGAAATAATCGCAAGCAGGGGCGAGCAGTATTCTGCAACGTTTCATCATTTACTTTTTCAGTCCCCGTTACGTATGGGGTGAGCCTAATGTCATACATTGGGTGAAAATAGCATATTTGTAGATTTAACATTATCTATGTATCATATTAGAGTCCACGCAGTGAGTGTCTGAGCACGTACTGCAAGACACATTGCGGACTGGTCACGAGCCACGACGGGTCGTTCCGTAGCGAAGTGCACTCACTGAATCACACACCTCCATACCTCACATACGTATAAATCAGGCAATACGACTACTGTAGGATCTATCGTTAGTTTCTCGTGTTTTATGAAGATAGCTCCATATAATGCTACATTTCCTAAGCTATCGTAATGTTCAAATTCTTTCTGTGATGTGTCATCGCTGAATGAGTTTATATTGTGTTACGTTTGCAATAATATAAATGATTATTTAACTTTTGGTATGTTTACTCACCTAACGTCGTATTTCACGCCTGTAATCCCCGAAGAGTTGGGCAGCGGCATGTGGAACACTACGTCCCACTACCGAATAGGTGGTGAGCCTATTACCATGCATCGGGCATATGTCTACTTATTATTTAATACGCATACAATGTACTTACTATTGTTAGTACCTTCCACTGAAATATAATGAGTGATCATGATATTGCAATCTAAGGGGTGATCCTGAGTTGACTGATACACAGCTGAGCAGTTTCTTACGTACAATTTTCCTAGACTAAATTGTTATGAGGTATAACAATAATCTATCTGTAACAATTATATCAACGTCAGGCAATTATATCTCATCGTTGTAACAGACAGACACGCTTAAACACTGACCTTCAGTAGAACTAACCTTCAGTAGAACTGACCTTCAGTAGAACTGACCTTCAGTACAACTAGGCACATGAATGTCAAAAATAATTACTTAATGGTTTATCACATCACATTTATATATTACTTGTAAGAAAATAACAAGAGACGATGTTACTAAATGAGATATTTTTTGATAAGAATAATTGTTACATGTTACTAACGTGATATATCTGTACTCATATATTAAAGAAAAAGGCTAATAAAACAATTTTAGTGAAATATTGTATGATGATGACTTAGAATCAGTGCAGAATATTTTTTACTGTTAAATCTATTTTTCGACTAATCTACGAGTTGTAAAAATTAATAGGTACGTAATAACTTAAGACCGATATATATTTCATTATATTTTTGTCGACGGGCAGTAACTTAGGTGGTGCGAGAAACGGTGGCCCGCGATCCTCAACCCGCATGGCCTTGTGCGGATTATGAGCGGCAAGCCCCCGGGGGAGGCTTATGTCCAGCAATGGTACAATAGCATGATGATGATTATATCAAATTACTCATTCAACACGGACATTATAATTCGATATAACAGTCGAACATGAGCCTTTTATTGAAAAACTAAACATCACGCCTGTAATCCCTGAAGAGGTAGGCAAAGGAATGTAGAACATTCCCACGTTTCACCAGTTACGTTAACGTCCTACTATGGAATAGGTGGAGAGCCTATTGCCATGTATCGTGCACATGTCCAGACTCCGAGCCACTACTAGAAAATTTAAATTAGAAAATTTTAGAAATGCCCAACCCGGGAATCGAATCCAGGACCTCCCGATGGGCAGACGCACTTGCAACCAACACGACCAACGAGACAGTCTATTATTGAATAAATATATTTTTTTTTACTGAATAAACAATTCACGCAAAATACACAGTTCACTAAGAAGTCTGCAATCGAGGCAGGTGTTACAGATAAAGGTGTTATTCAGTAACTATTATTGATATAAAGTTCAGAGTGGAAGTACTCCAGTAGTTATCCCTACCATAATTCCAGTGAACGAACTACGAGGCTGTTATTATAAAACATTATTCATGTATGACAGTTTGTATAGCTAGATATATTGGATAAAATACGTCCGACGAACCTCACTTTCGACCCAACGAGCCCAGAGCTTTAATCCAGATGCAATTTGAAATTCCTTAGCTGGCAAATTTACTCGCATAATATGTCATCTTGCAAACTATTTGAACTATAAGGTCCAACTATTTCATATTAAACATTCCGTTTGGATATGAGCTGTACTTTATGCTATAGTAAGCTATATTAACTAGTATCTACATTTGTATAATAAAGACGATGTACACGTGTTTGGCGAATGCTGGACAAATTTTGATGAAATTTATTAGGGAAATAGTTTGAACTCATTGGCAACAGACTACTAAGTACCTGACGTCGACCGTATGAATGTGAACACTTAATGTTTTATTTAACTCAATTTAAATTTTTTGTAATATATTTTACATGTAAATTTCTTTTCTATATGAACTTTAAGTTTACCAGGTCTTGCAATTCTCCATGCGCGCAATATTCTTAGATAGATTTCTTTTTATGTAAATTTTATAGTAGATTATTAATAGACCGCATCGTTGGTCGTGTTGATTGCGAGTGCGTTTGTCGATCGGGAGGTCCTGGGTTTAATTCCCGGGTCGGGCATTACAATTTTTTTCTACTTTGAACTTTCTAGTAGTGACTCGGAGTCTGGATATGTGCCCGATGTATGGCAATAGCTTCACCACCTATTCCA